>KQ964455.1:95250-114189 GCA_001566745.1 Conidiobolus coronatus NRRL 28638
AATAAAGATTTTATATATTCGTATAATTTCAGCTATTATAATTTATTGAATATTATCTATATTTTTATATATTATTTTCCTACATTTTATACTATATTCACCTTTTTAACGTACTTATTGTCATGCTCTATCCTTTTTTAACATCTTTTAATTAACAATTTTTGTGTAATATTGTTTTTTTAAATTCTCCAATATAACTATTTATATATTACCAATTTAAGTTAATATATCACACTGTTCTAACTTGCTACCAATCCTCAGCCATTATGACATTAATTAAACTACATTTGTTTATTTACCATAAAGCTATTTCGTTCTTCGTTTCTCTAGTAAAATTATTATGTCAAAATCAATGCAATAGTTATACATTATAATTATCATTGTTAATTTATTATCAGCTATTATAGATTTATAAATTTTGTATATTAGTTATACTAGTTCGTAAATTGCTAATTAAAGCTAATATAAAAATTTTGTAAAGTTAAATTTTAAAAGTAATATGCATAATAATTAATAGGGCATAATTATCTCAGTTCAATTTTTATAATTGAATTATCACAAAAATTTAATTTTAGCCTATTAGTGCCTGCTCCGCAAAATATCAACAAAAAATAATTAGTTTAAGTTGCGCAACTTAATTAGCCAAAACAATATTAAATTGTTACAATTATAATGAATAGAAATTAGTATAAGTAATAGTAAATTTTTAATAAATATAATAAGTCACAATAACAAAAATAATAAAATACAAAACACACGCGTACTCTTCTCTCGCCCTATGCAAACAGCTTCTCATACAGTTTTTCAAACCCTTCCAAATCCAAATAATCTCTATTATGCTGCCCAGCCCCCAATGCATCATCGTTAGCTATTTTTATCAAGTTAACTAACTTATCCTCCTTTAAATGATTAAACTCTGTATATTGCTGGCAAATTAATTTCAAATCTGCTAAACTTATCTTGGAATCTTGATCCTTGTCGATTAAATTGAATACGAAGGAGCATTCTTCTGAGGTGTTTATTTTGTAAGACTATATGAATTAATATACTAGTTATAAATATATTAAATAATGTAAAAATTACCTTAAACTGATTAGCCAATTGAACAAACTGTAACCAATTTAATTTTGAATACCTAGTAGCTCTAATCCCTAACAATTTTAGTTGGTCAATAACAACACTTCTATCAACTTGAATCCCCATTGACAACAATGCAGGTACTAAGTCTTTAATCTTTATTTTACTACGATCTTCAATTTCATCCACTATAATAGGGTCCTTGCAATCATTATCGATATAACTGAATAAATCGTAAGCTTTGCGTTGTTCTGCAGACATTTTACTAGATTTTTTTGTTTTTACATGAGATTACGTTTAGATTTGTAAGCTTGAGACTAGTATTAAATTTTATGGGATGTGCGAATAGAGGGGTGGATTGAAATTTCCATAAATAATCGGAGAGTTATAGAATATAATGATTGAGTATAATTTACACAATCTAATTACCCTAATTCTAATTTTAAATTAAAATTAATTCAGTCTACAATCATAGTTCTTTATTCTCTATAAATTTTATTTAATTCAAGAAAAAAAATTAGTGAAACTATATAATATTAAAAATAGGATCATACTCATATATATAAGAGATAGTATTTAATAAGAAATTAATATATAATAATACAAAATTAAAATTTGAATTAAATTTTATAAAAATTTTTTTATTTAATTTTTAAAATTTAATTAGTTAATAATAAAATGAGTGTTAGCAATATAAAAGTAGTTTGTAGATTTCGTCCAGAAAATAAATTAGAAGAAGCTAACAACAGTTATAATATAATAACCGTAAATGAAGATAATACCTCCTTAAATATTGACGTAAACCAAATTAACTTTAAATTATATTTAATTAACCTTTTTTGTTTAGTTTAATGAAACAGACAATAACAATAATTTCACTTTTGATAAAGTTTTTGGTTGGGGGTCTAGTCAATCAGATATTTTTGACTTTAGTATTAAGTCAACCGTTGAAGGTAAATACCTTTATTTGATAATTTTTATAGTGACTAAATTATTTTAATAGACGTTTTAAAGGGTTACAACGGTACAGTATTCGCATATGGTCAAACTGGTAGTGGTAAAACCTACACTATGATGGTAATTTCAAACCCAAACTCAAGCTAAAATACAAATTAACAATTTCTAGGGTACAGAAGATTTAACAAGTGACCAACGAGGAATAATCCCACGAATAGTAGAAAGTATATTCCAATATATAGCCAAATCTCCAGATAGTATTGAATATACCGTTAATGTTAGCTATATGGAAATTTATATGGAACGTATAAAAGATTTGTTAAACCCATCAAGTGATAACTTACCAATTCATGAGGATAAAACTAGAGGAATTTATGTTAAAGGGTTGTTGGAAATTTATGTTACTAGCATTGAAGAAGTATTTCAAGTTATGAAGACTGGTGCATTGGCTAGAGCTGTAGCTGCAACAAGTAAGCATTACTTAAATATTTTTTTCAGTTTATTAATATAGTGGTTAGATATGAACTCTGAATCTTCTAGATCACACTCAATCTTCGTTATTACCATTAGTCAAAAAAATTTACAAGATGGAGGTAGTATAAAAATGGGAAAGCTATCTCTTGTAGATTTAGCAGGCAGTGAAAAAGTAATACAATCAGTATACAGCAAATATTAAATATTAATTTCAGCTTAGGTAGGTAAAACGGGTGCAAGTGGACAAACCCTAGAAGAAGCCAAAAAAATCAATAAGTCGCTAAGTTCGCTTGGTATGGTTATCAATGCCTTAACAGATGGAAAATCAACGCATATACCCTATAGAGATAGTAAATTAACCAGAATATTACAAGAGTCATTAGGGGGTAATAGTAGAACTACTTTAATTATCAATTGTTCACCTTCTAGTTTTAATTATTCTGAAACTATGAGTACACTAAGGTTTGGTGAAAGGTAAATCAATACTAATAATCGTGTGATTATTATTAATATTCTTTTAGAGCTAAGAGAATTCAAAATAAAGCTAAAATTAATCAAGATTTATCTCCTGCAGAGTTAAAAGCACACTTAAAAAAGTCAAAATTAAAGTGTTTAACTTATGAGCAATATATTCAAATTTTAGAACTTGAATTGGAAATTTGGAGAAATGGTAAGAATAATTTAATTTTTATTAAGTATATACTAATAAATTTAATAGGAGGGGTTGTAAGTAAAGATGATTACGCTACTATGGATAAGATATTAGCTTCAAATGGTACTGTTACATCTAAGCAAAAGGCTGATCAACAAGCACAAGTACAAGTACAGCCTCCAGCAGCCACTACTCCACATCATCAGCATTCTGAAAGTTACCCACCTATCCATCCTCCCAATCGCCTACTAAGCCCAACAAACTTCCACATAAGTAATCACAACGGAACAGATTCTATTAGATCATGGACTCCCACAACAGTAGGTGACGAAGATTCTATTGAATACTTTATGAAAGACTCTATTTTAACGGATTTGTTAAATGAAAAAGTAATTATTAATTTACACGTTGTACAATATATATTAACTTATATTATAGGAAACTGAAGTAACTGAGTTAAGTAAAAAATTGGATGAAATGAGCGCAGATAATAGATTTTTAAGGGAAAATGAATTAACTTTAATTAAAGTAAATGCAAAAAATCTACATATATAACTATATAATATTAATAACAGTAATAGGAAAACAAAGTACTAGAACAAGCTTTAACCGCTCAAAAAGTGAACCAAGAAAAATTATCATACCAAATTCAAGATTTAATCCTACAAAATGATACTTACAAATCTGAGCAAATTCGTCTTCAAGAACTCACTAACACAACATCTACAACAAACTCTGAAGATCAGTTCGCCACCCCCAGTTCCAATTCCTTAAGCAATGAAAAATTAACTCAAATGTTAAACGATCTACCAAGTACCCAAATAGCAAAGAATCATGAACGTATACTAAAGCATACGAGGTCACAATTAACTTTTTATGAATTGGAGCATCAGAACAATAGTTTAAAGAGTAATCAAGTAGACGAGTTAAAGAATCAGTTGTCGGAGTTGAGGAGTAAAGAGGGCGAAATTATTAAAGAAAATTTTATTTTAAATGAAGAAAGGAATTTGTTAAGTAAGAGATGTGAATTACTAGAATCAAAGTTAAAGAGTGCAGGAGAAGAGGTTAATAAGATTATAACAGGTAATTATAAAGCACATTCATTTATTTTATACTAATTTATTATTTATTATTTAGAATCTAATAACACAGATAATACTCCATTTAATTTGAACAATATTAAAGTAACCAATATAAACTAATATTCTATTAATTATATTAACAATTGAATAGGAAAAACTTGAATTTGACAAGATAACGGAAGAAATTCAAGTTAAAGCAGAAATTAGCAAAATTAAGGATAATTATATTGAAAAAAGTTTACAAGTAGAAAATTCTTTAAGGTAATTTAATTAAAATTTGTATTACTTAGTATTAATGTGGGTATTTGTTTAGTGCTGTTGATGATTTACAAAATGAAAATGGAAAATTAAGGGTAAAATTTAATATAATATAGTTTATTAAAATATTAATTGTTTTATAGGCTAAATTAACTGAGTTAGACCAAAAATTAATTAATTTAACAAATTTAAATAATAACAAAATAGAAAGTTTACAAATTTCAATGGTACTCAAAATTCAATTATTCAAAACTAAAAGACTAATAAATTTAATAGCAAAATCAATTACAAGAATTTGAAACTGTGAAGAGTACCTTAGCTTCAGATTTAGTTACCAGATGCGAAAAAATAATAGAACTAGAATTATCCCTAGAAACTGCTCTGCAATCTCATGACACAGAAGAAACTGATATTAAGCAAGTTAAAATCTCTTACCAACTCAAATTAAATCATTTGGAAAATCAACTTCAAAAGGTTATTAGTGTTCAACGTCAATTAATAGGACAAAATCAAACTTTAAAACGTGAAGTATCTATATTAGAACGTAAATTAGATACTAGAAACGATAGGATAAAGAGTTTAGAAGGCTTATTAGAAGATGCTCAAGATCGTACCAAAATGATGACCGATAGGTTTGAAGAGCGTATACGTAGCATCCGTGAGCAACACGAACGCAGCAACATGCTCCACTACGGCTACAATCAACAACAAACTATTCATAATTCGTTAAAACCACCCTCACAAGCAAATCAAACACATTCTAGTAATAACTCAGTAGTTTCAAATTCTAGCTCAACGCATGGAAGTGAGGTTGGTAGTGTTCAACCAGGATTAATTAGTAGTAGAATTGCTAAACCACTGAGGGGAGGTGGTAAAGTAGGGATAAATAATATTATTATTGGTAGTGGAGGTAATCAATCTACTTTGATTGGGGGTTCTGTTGTAGGTAAAAGGCCTGTTAAAGTAAGGTCGGCTTCTATTTCAAGTAATAATTACCAAATGTAAAGAGGAATATCTGCATTATTATATTATTAAATAAAAAATAATTTTGAAATTGTATTTATTAATTAGTTTAGTTAAATATTAGTTATAAAAGAGTGGTAATAAGTATTAATGTAATAATTGAATAAACACTCGACAAGTAAAGACTCAACAAAGCATTAGACTTATCTCCTTCATCACCATCAATCCTAGTATTATTAATAATACCTCCCTTCTTAATCTTATGCTCAACTACCCTTTTCGCAATGTCACTATAACACTGGTACGCACAATCTGAATAAACTGGAATTCCCAGCTTTAAATCACATTTAACAACACAAGCCTCCTTCTTCTTAACCTCATCTTCATAAATACCCAAATAGTACAGTAAACAATCGTTATAAGTTGTGTAAGTTGATATTTCAGTTTTGTTAGTGCAAATTTTTGGATTTTTAAAATTCCATCGTTGAGTGTATTCACAGTTTTTACATTTGAAGGCTGCCCAATGTAAACGAGTGAAGAGTTCAAAGTGATCTGTAGGGAGTTGATAAATTTTATACACACATTTGTAATATTCTAAATCGATCACAGCCTTAGTCTCACACTTATCGTATTCTGAAGTTAATTTAGCTTGATCATTGGATTCGCAATGAATGAAGTAACCGAGTAAAAAATTTTGATAAATACAGGTTAATTCAAAATCCCTAGCTGAATAGACCTTGAAGTTTATTAAAAATATTAGTATTAACTTATAATTCATTACCTAATTTTTGTAAAATTATTATTTTAATTGAAATTACCTTCTGCCCATATTTATACAAAAAATTTTAAATTTTTCTCATAAATTTAATATTCGAATTTTAATGAGAAATAATTATTTAATTTACAGAAAAATTTCTTTTTAACAATAAAAAATTATTCCAAATTAATGAAAAATTCATACTAATTATTAAGTTAAAATTAATTTTTATAATATTTTAAAAACTTTCAAATTATTTTAACGATTTAATCTATTTAATAAAAATTTAATTATTTTACTAGTTAATGAAATAATAATTAAAATTAGATTATATTACAATTATCTAGCAATATAGAACGTGAAGTTTCATCAATTAACTCATCATTTTATTTAATTAACTATAAACTATATAAAAATCCGTGTTCCCATCAATTAAGATCTGCTTTAGTTTAGGCTATGGTTAAATTGATATTTAATTAAATTTAACTTAAGACTAGCACCTTAAAAAGTGATAAAATATAAGAGTTATAGAATTGTAGTGGGATAAAGATTTAATTAGATTGAGTTGTTAACGTCTTTATTTTAACGTTGTTTTTATAATTAAGGGTGAGCACTAAAGATATGATAACAAGATGACATTCAACAATGCAATGGTTTTTAATATATTGCAAAGTATAAGAGGTTAAAATAGTTTGCTTGTTTTTATTAATTTGGATTGAAAGTGAGAATCACATAATTGCTCTAAAAAATAATCACAATTAACATCATAATTAAATTGAATATAAGATAGTATTATAAATACTGTTAGATTTGATTTTATTGATATTGATTATAGAACTACAATAATGTAACAATTAATAATATAACTGAATAAATATTAAATTGGCTATATAATCTCATTGAGCTGTTTTTGCTATTTGGAATAGTAGTAGGAAGCGCAAAAGGTATAGTGGACTCAGAGTTATTAGTGAGAGTGCTAGAGTTACCAATTGAGCTTACTACTTTATTGACAATAGATTTTTCACATTTATAAATGCAATCAGCATATTCCGGTATTCCCTTATCAATATCGCAGCCAATTTGACACATAATCCTATCACCGAACTGATCCCTAGATTCGCCAGTGTTATCCTCTAAGCACTGATAATAACTCTTAAACTCTTTAAGTTGATCCTTATTACAATAATTAGCCTTTAAAGTCATACCTTTCTTAATATTTCCACAACTATCACACATTAAAGTTATTTCGTCGTATCTACTAAAGAAGTCAACTTGCTCCTTAGGGAACTTGTAAATATTGTAGGCACACTGATAATACTCTAAATATTCAAATTTTTCACACTTTTCATATTCTGAGCTCAATTTTTGAATACCACTTCTAAAGCAGTGAAGATGATACCTTACTGGAATTGTATTAATAGAGCATAATAAATCATAATTGCGAGCAAAAATATTATTAATAAATAAGCTCAGTAGCAGTTGATACAACATTTTATAAATTTATAGATAAAAAACGATTGTTTATTATACATTGCTGAATCTTTTTATATCTTCTCAAAATTCACATTTAATGTAAAAAACAACGTATTTTATGAGCTTTTTGAGAAGAGTGAGGTGTTAAAAGGAGTATTAAATTATTATTCTCTCATTAATATTTTACTTGTTTAAGTATAATAATTTTATGTATTTTAAACTAAATATGAAAGATTATAGTTAACTTGGTTCAAATTTTGTATGAGCTCAGTCCAAAATTTTAATTTTTTTATAACCAAGCTTTCATTGTGTGTAGTAATTATTTAATAGTGAATTGATAATAACAAGATATTAAAGTGCTATATTATTAACTTTAACTAATAAAAGATACTCTTTAATAAGCCTTAAGCAACTAAAAATCTAAAATATTTCGAATTCCCCATATAAAAATTTTTGATCAAATTTATCCTCGTTTTAACTAGAATCTTTCAATATTGTCGTGAATTAGCCTAGCCCTTTTTCCTTTATTTCACAGATACAAAGGAATCACATCTTACTGAGTACAAATTCCCAAGGTTTAGACCGATCAGTCTAATATATCAATCAATATTACCGAGCTGCCAACCTCCTATGCTATATAACTCATCCAAGTTATACAGCAGACCTGGGGAATAACATATTAAGTCTAGGATATTTCAGTATACTCTGATCTAATCCTTTAATTAATAAACCATTCTAATAATACACTTTATTGTTATATTTGCAAGTAAGATAAATTACTCAACATCCTTTGTTATAATCGTTATTGCGCCCTGAGATCTGACTGGAACAACGCAATATGAAAGATTCTGGTTAAAACAAGGAAAATTTGTCCAAAATTTTTTATAGGGCATATTTAATATTTATATTTATACTTTTTATATATTTAAAGCGTATTACAGAAAATATTTTTTAGATGGCGATGGTAATATAGTATTTTGGTATGATATTATAAAGTTTTCTCTTTTGAATAATGGATATATAAGTGAATAACTAGCTTATTTTAAAATTAAAATTTTGAACTGAGCTCACACAAATTTAAGTCAAATTAACCAGAATAACCCATATTACATCTGTTATTTTTTTTGATCTGGATAGTCTATAAATTAACAGAGTTTTTGCAAATTTTAGCATACAATACTCAATCACGATCAAAACTTATTTTGATTTAAACAGTTAACTTTAAGATATTTTATTATATCCTATAGTGAATTTACACTTATATAAATTAAAATTAAGTGATTGAGCCTGATCAAGCTAAGTTATTTGCAAATATCTATTTAATGTGCACATTTCACAGTTATATAGGAATTAAATATTACTAAGTGATTCCTTATATATTAGCCAATTTTTTATAGTTATTTTTTATACCAAAAATATTAAGGGAGCTTAATTTAAGAGCTTAAAATTTATTAGAATTAGTTAGAAAATTTATAATAAAATAAATGGTAAAAATATAGTAGTTAAATAGATATTAGAATGATTATATAAGCTCATTGAACTATTTTTGGTGTTTGAGTTTGGAGTAGAGTCTGATTTTTTAGTTGGTTCGGGGCTCTTTCCAGTTTCTTGAGTTTCGGATTTTATAGTAGAAGGAATAGAGGACTCAGTAGTATTAGTAGGGGTGCTAAATTTTTCATTAGAGTTGATTACTTTACTAACAATGTCTTTGTGGCATTCATAAGAACACTGGGCATAGTTGAGCACTCCTTTTCCAATATCACAGTCAAGAATAGTGCAAGCTTCCATCAAATCGACTTCATGCTCGGATTTTCCAGTATTATCTTCTATACACTGACCATAATTCTTAAAATCTTTAAGCTGATCTTTATTACAATACTGTGCCTTTAAAGTACTATCACGTTTAATAAATTCACAATCCTTACACATTAAAGTAATTTGATCGTACCTACTAAAGAATTCTACTTGATCCTTTGGAAGTTTATGAATATTGTAAGCGCATTGATAATACTCTAAATATTTGAATTTTTCGCACTCTTCATACTCTGGATTTAACTCCCTAATACCATTTAAATAGCAATGTATACTACTTCTAGTTTGCGAGTTATTAAAATTGCAAATCAATCTCCAATTACAGGCTAATATAGCATTTATAAGTAAGCTCAGTAGCAATTGATATAACATTTTTAAATATTAAATTATTGTCATTATACAGATTGCGCCAAACTCTTTCTTATATACTTGAATTTAAAATTCTATGTAACAATTGAACGAAATTTGAACTTTTTGTGAATCGTGAAGAAAAAAATTGTGTTAAATCTGTTATTTTTTACTTGAATTTATAGCACGTTTTTAAGTTAAATAAATACTTGATATTAGTATTTATCTATCTAAATTTATTAGACCATTAGAATTTTTTATATTCTCTCTTTCTATAGTATGGAAATTTTAATTACTTATTCAAGCAATAAATATTAATCTATCCTCTATTATTTGAATAACTAACAACTCTGAAAATTATTTGTTAGCTACTTTACCATGTAACTTGTTTAAGTGAGACAAATTTTTCAATGATTGAAATTATTAAATAGAAATTTTGAGCTAATTCTTAAATAGCGTCTTAATACTATCTTTTTAGGAAATGTTAGTATATAAAATTAGACCACGGTCTAAGTTAAATTATTTTGATTTAAATCAGTTAATACAAGGTTGATGAGAAATTTCCGCGCTATTTAAAATCAATTTATACTTTACTATAGTATTAAGATATAAATTAGCCATAGCTATAGTATATAAATATAATAAAGCTATATATTAGCTATAAGGTTATACTAATTTTTTAAATATTGCTAATGTAAATATAATATTTATAACTTTGATATTTAAAACATGAATAATTTGTGCAAAGTTTGAATAAAAATTTAAAATATTAACTTTTTGTTATATATTTGATAAACATAATGACATGTTAAAACAGTTAAAATAAGCACCATATAGAAATATATATCATATTTATATAAAAAATTAGAGGTCTTGATATTCAAGAGAATTAATTTATTGAAATTTATTATAAGATTTATAGCAATATAGCGAGTAATAATAAGATGGCTGTGTATATATTTGGCTGTGTATATAAACTCATTGAATCGTTATTTCTGTTAGAACTAGGTGCAGTAGAAGGCGTAGAAGGCTCAGAATTATTAGTGATAGTGTTAATTTTACCAATAAAGCTTATTACCTTATCAATGATTGACTTTTCACATTGGTAAGTGCAATTAGTATATTGGGGTATTCCTTTATCAATATCACAGTCGATTTGACAAATTGCCCTTTCATTTAACTGATCAGCAGATTCGCCAGTGTTATCTTTTAAGCACTGATCATAGCTCTTAAACTCTACAAGTTGGTCCTTGCTACAATAATAAGTCTTTAAATATTCTCTTCTCTTAATATAATCGCAACCTCCGCATATTAAAGTAATTTCATCGTATCTGCTAAAGAAGTCAACTTGCTCCTTAGGGAGTTTATAAATATTGTAAACGCACTGAAAATACTCCAAATCTTTAAACTTTTCGCACTTTTCATATTCTGAACTTAAGTTTCTAATATCGCTCCTAAAGCAATGAAGGTGATATCTTGTAGGGATTGTATTAATAGAACATAATAAATCATAATTACGAGTAAAAACAATGCCAATAAACAAGCTAAATAATATTTGATAGATCATATTAGTATAATATGAAAAAATAATTGTCTATTATCCCGAATAACTCATTTTATACAATTTAGGCTTTATATTCAATTATTAAGGGGACTTTGCAATTAATGTTTTATTGAATAAGATAGAAAAGTAGATGTTAATTTATTTGAGCGAGATTTCTTCTATCTTCTACTCCTAATCTTCCTAATTTGAAAAATATGTAAGTGTAGTAAACTGAATTTATTCCAAATTTAACAAATTTATATTATAAAATAGCAAATAAAAATCAAATTTTGATATATTCTATATTAGATCTTTAATAATATACAGTAGTACATTAATATTTTTTTATTCGAAATTTTTAAATTTTGTAAATTCTTACATTATATAAATTTGAGTATTTATATATTGACGACATTGAGCTGGCAAGATTAAAAGAGATACCATTAATATTATCCATTATATCAGTTATATATGAGTGATTCTGATTAATTTAACTCAGAATTGTATGAACTCTATCGAAAATTTTAATTTTAATACAAGCGGGTTATTATTTATATAAGTTATTTAAAAAAGAACAGATGATAATATTATATCAAAAAGCTATATTATAAATTTTAGCTAATAAAACATGCTGCTTAATACGTTTAAAGCAACCAAAAATAAAAATATTTAAGTTTTCTCTATAAAAAATTTGAGCAAAATTTCATCAAACTTAACCATAATCAGTTAACATCACTTTAATTAATTAATTGAATTTTTAAGCTAAAATTACCTTACTATCTATGCCAAATTAATAAATTTAATCATATTTTACTGTCCTGAGTATAAAAAATAGATTATATATTTTAACCTTTAGAATATAATTTTACTCGATATTCTTACAAAATAAATATAAATAACTTTTGGGTACGCAAACTAATTAAATTATTTATTACCTATCTTGGTGAAATTTTTAATAAACTATTAGCCCCTAGTAAAAAGTATCTGTATTACAAGATGATACTTTTAATATAACTAAAACCAAGAGGTTTCAAAAAGATGGTATTAGGAATATGCAGGAACGCGTAAATAATATATAAATCTGTAATATTTAACCACAAAAACTTACACAAATTAAATATTATTTTCGCTATATTAATAAGCAGCTTTAAATTTAACTTAGCTTTTCTACACAGTTTCACCTGCAACATGCACTTATTTTTGTATAACTTTTAGTTTATACACCGAATTAGCATTACACCCATAATATATATCTCTTTATACTGTGTTCAATCATATTACTCAACAATGATCAAATCGAAATTTTATCTCTATTATATATAAAAATAATTTATTATGCAGCATGGAACCAATTAATATGAACCTCATTCCACTGTAATCAAAATAAATTTTATTATACTTTAAGTTTAAAAAATCAATAATAATAGGCTATAAATTTCTTAAAAAGGCAAGTTATGGACAGCATTAAATATTAAACCCATTTTTATAACATTATATTAGCCAAAAGTAGATGCAATCTGTTAAATGAGAGTTGATTAATGCTATTTGATTAACTTGCCCAATAAGCTACTGACATTATAAGATAACGGTGTTTACGTGCAAAGTATAAACTTAATGCCGATAAAGCTAGTTAATATAAAAAATTTGTTTTTAGATACACATAGAACTGTAGCAATAATATTATGAAAAACATTTTGTCGAATAAAATTCAATGACAGATTAAATAGAAATTTAACTTAGTTATATCAATATAGTTAATAAATTTATGGTATTTTTATATGGTATATAATAAAATTCTGTAATTTATTGCTTAACTATTTATAATAAACCTCATATTTAATTATTATAATACTTATAAGAGAGTGATGAAATATTTATGCTAAATGTAATTGTAATTAATTTGCATTAATTTTAATTTAATATTTAGTTCATTTGTTACACATTGAATAAATTTCAATTAGCAAAATTAGGGTATAAAAAGAGGCTATTCAGCTTTTAAATAAAAAAAATTATAAAATTGTAATTTAATTAATTTATAGGTAATATGAGGTATAAAAGGAAAAAATATAGTAACAAGCTCAATATCTCTAATAAATCAAAATTATCAAGCTATGACTATAAATCCAACAGATTAAACTCTAATAGGTCAAAATGTTCACTATTCCAAGCTATATATATTTTAGTATTATGCTTAACACTAATATTTTCCATAATATTAATCGTTTCAATTTATTTTTTAAGAGTTCCTGACATGAGATTCAGTTTCTCTACTATTTTAAATGACCCTTCTAATTTTTTCGATTTTACTCAGTTTCCAGTAATTAAATTTTCTACAAAAGTTACACTAGTAGTTTATAATCCAAATTATATTCCTATTCCCTTTGTTAGTAGTGTTAAAGTAAACAATAATTAATTTTCTAAATTTAATAAAATTAACTTTGGTTATTAGGCTTACTTAGGTCAAAATCCTACACTATTTGGTACTGCAGAGGTTCCAGGCGCTATATTAGCGCCCAGAGCAATAAGTAGAGTTGTGTTCGATTTAGCAACGACTACTAATTTACTAGAGCCTAAACAGTTAAATGCTATTCAAGTGGCCGATGTTTGCGGGTTATTTCAAACAGGAAGTAGAAATATTATAAATGGCAAGGTTCATGCAATGACTAGTCTTGGCTGGTTTGGTTGGGGAATACCTCTTAAAAACATTATTATAGATGATGTTACACTATTTTGCCCAATGGTAAGTTTATTAATATATATATGTACGCTAGTTAATAATTTTTTCTATTAGCTTCAAGCAAATTTTGGTGAAGTAATATTAAAAATTATTGATGATTTAATGCCATATGCTGAGCAATTTACAGGCGTTAGGAATGATGAAGAAATGAAGGATAGACTGGAATATTATAGATTCTAAATATAATATTGATAAAAATTCTATAAAATAAATCATATATAAAAATGTGTCATATTCACAGATTTTACTAAATTGTTACATTTAGAGAGATAATACTCTATAATCTGGAATATTCAATTTTTATTACATAATTTTATAGTAAAAATAATAATTGTAATAAATATATGTAACATTTTATTAATTGCTGAAAACAATAAGAAATAAATTCTTGATTAATGATACTAGATATATTTTATTGTGACCTTTTTAAGTTGTAGTACTATGCTAGATTTCTCTTCTATTAACTTAATAGCATGCTATATAATAATTTCATATAAATTGTAGAATTAATGTTAAATTATTTTAAAATATTTTAAAATTTTCGTATCTGTCCATGAGTCTAAAAAAGAAAAAAAGATATCTCGACTCTTTGATAATATATCAAACTAGTTAATTAAGCTACGTCACCTATTATTTCGTATATTTTTATAATGCATTTCAAATCCCTATTTACTTTTATAGTGCATCATTTTCCAGAATTATTGCTAAATTTTGCATGTTCCAAATAATTGGATGATAATTAACGAATTTGTATTATCCAATAATAACAAAATTATGCAGATCAAATATAGATTTTGAATGGGGAAAATTATTACTTATAAATCATTTGTATAATATAGATTGTTTACACTATACATATCATTAAAAAACTTATCATAACCACAATATTATATAAAAATCAATTGAAAAAATATTCACTATAGCTAATACTACACTGATCAAAAATCATAAATTAATGGTAAAGTTGATACTAAAATCTGGAACTCATTGCATGTATCTCGAAATACTATTAGGATTCATTCTGAGTAATTAAATCTTTAATTAGAATAATATATGCTTAATTCATATTAATATACCGCGATATGATATATTATATATACTATTATACTCAACCTATAAATGAAATATGATTAAAAATCAATAATGTTAATTAAATATATCATTTATAAAAACTTATTTTTAGCTCAAATTATCTTATTTTTTATTGTTAATTTAAATGAATTAATTAATCTTTTATTATGTGTAAATAATGGATTTAACCCATTTGAAATGTATAATATATAAAAACTAATACAGTATAACCTCCCTTCGAGCACTATACCTGCAAGTGTCATGAGTAATCTTGCCTAAACTTTAACAATTTTAATATATATTGACAGTATTTCATTATAATTTCAGCAAATTTAAATTTTAAAGCAATATCCTCATAAATTCAATATGTGGGTATATAATTATTAAATTATTTTTATTATTTTTATTATTTAAGCTTATTAAATATAATATATGAGTGATTCTGGTTAAAGCAAGGAAAATCTGTCCTAAATATTTTATAGATCAAATCTACAATATTTTTGTTTTTTATATGTCTAAATCTTATAAAAAGTCTCATTTATTAGGTAAAACTAACAAAACAGCTCTTTAATATGATATTATAAGCTAATCTCTTTTAAATAACTGTTATAAATACCAATAACTTGCTTATACTAACGTTAAAATTGTGAACTGAGCCCATACAAATTTTGAATCAAATTAACCAGAATTACTCATATTATCATTATTGTAAAGGTGACATAAAACAGTGTTTAGAATTTATTATTTTGAATATGACAACTTAAATCGTTTTTAGCGTACTTATGAGTGGTACTCGAGCAGAGGGTGATCTGTACATATAACCAGCTGCATTAACATCAAAATTTGAGATATATTATATCTTTCTACTATACTCCTTATAGTATTTTATTTAGCTTATACTTATAATTCTACGTAAAAATATAATAAGTATCTTAAATATAAGCTCTAACATAATTTAAATGTATCCAACATCGAAAAGTTACCAATGTACGTAAAACTAATTACATATACAATTTCGTTGTAGATTAGGTTTAAAATTTTTTATAGACAATTATTTACTAAAGGATAAAATTTACAAAATTGGTATTCTGTTAAAATTTAACCGTTAGAATCCTTTATATAGGTCTGCAAAAATGAGTTGAATACATGTCCTAGTAATAGTGGAAAATATTGAAATTTGAACCAATTGATAATATTATCATCAATTTCAACCAATAATGAGTATTGAATATTGTCCATTTTGAAGTGTGGTATATAAATTAATTTAAAATATAGATGGGTGTAGTTAGAAACAGCATGAAAATATGGTTTAGTAAATTTGTTAGCATTTTTGAATAACATTTTAATATAAAATTGCAATTTTTATAAGTTATATAAAAATTAAAATATTTGTAATATTATTTTGAGATACAATCTTTGTGGTTATTGCAAAAATTTAAGAATAGAGAGTAAAATATATCTTATTATGGAGAAATTAGAGCAAATTAGGGTTTAATAATTAATTTTATAGTTATTAACCATACATTATTATTTGCTAATTATAAAAAGTGTTGTATGCTGAATACCTGTAATAACAAATATAAAAGTAACGCTAGTTGTAATTTAACCCTAGTAATGAGATTTATATCGTGTTAATGTACTACTTTACAGAGAATAATTAAATATTTACATATACTTGAAATATATATTGAATGATTATGGTTAACTTGGTTCAAATTTAATATGAGCTCAGTTCAAAATTTTAATTTTTTATAAGTGAGTTTTCATTGTATAAAGCCATTATTTAATAGATAGTTTATTATAATATCATATTGAAATACTACATTATCAACTTTAACTATTAAAAGTTAATCTTTGATAAGCTTTAAGCAACTAAAAATCAAATTTTTTGGACAAATTTTCTTCGTTTTAACTAGAATCTTTCATATCACGGCTAAATTTATTTTCAAATTTGGCGATTTATTATACGGAATATTAGCGGGAACAATTTTGATATTTTTAAAATTTGCATTGAACCCTAAATAATTGTCTTGATATGAAGTTATTCCTTAAATTTTTAAGACAATAAGGAAATTGCGAATTAATTTGTAAAATTTTATTAGTCTAGAATGAGCCCATGCTTTGATAAATATAATATTTATGTTATAGATAACAGTTAAACACTAATTTTCTGCATTACTCACTCAGATTTAAGCAGATTAGCTTGTTTTTGTTAAATATAATTTAGCTAACTATTTCAATTTATGCACACCAATTCATAATGCACCATAATTTTAATTAATTAAATTAAAAAAGATCAATAAAAGACATACAGTCAAGCCTTACTCATATTACTCAAATTTTTTTCGGTAAGGCAAGCCTCTTCTATGAGGAATATGAAATTGCATGAGTATATACTTGCTAATAAGTGATATTTTTGAGTAATATGCGTAAGGCTCGAGAGTATATTAAATTGTAGTTTCATATAAATATATTTTTCAAAATCCCTGTTTTTCAAATAGCATAACTTGTTAAATTGCATTAAATTGAATAATTAAATATTGAAACAACTTGGTTATATAAAAAGACGAAGAGTAAATAATTTAGGATAAAAATATTAATAACTCATGATGGTGAACTTGAGGATGAGTGCAAGAAATAAAAAGAAAAGGCCCTTTAATAGCAAACCTGGACTAAGTATAGAGCCAGTTATAAATGATAACACGAATTACAATAGGTTCAAACTAAAAAATATGGATTTTAAATACAAATACTCGTTTTTTCAAACTATATCAACGTTGATACTAATTATATGCTTTCTATGTGCCATTATTAGTGTTATAGCAAACTTTTTCTTTCATGTTCCACATATGAGATTTAGTTTTGCTACTATTATGGATGATCCAAAGCCTTTTTTCGATCTAACAGAGTTCCCTATTCTTAAATTTCCAGTAAAAGCACATATGCTTGTTTATAACCCTAACTATTACCCTATTCCTATTGTTACTAGTATAAGAGTAAGCTTTGTTTATCATGTAAATAATCACTAATTAATAATATAAGGCTTTTGTAGGTAATAGTGATATCTTGTTTGCAAGTGGAGAAGTTGCTGGTGCTATTTTAATGCCTAGAAAAATCACTAGACTTGTAGTAAACTTCATGACTACTTCAAATTTACTTGAACCAAATTTAAAGCTTGCAGCTTATACAATGGACGTTTGCGGACTAATTCAGTCTCACAGCAAGAGCGTTGTAAATAGTAAAGTACACGCTTATACTAAACTTGGTTATTTTGGTATTGGGATCCCCATGAAAGACATATATATTCCAGATATTACATTCCTTTGTCCATTAGTAAGTTTTTTATTAGCAATTTAAAATTCAATATTAATTTAATTCTTAGATTCAACAAAGTAATGCTGAAATACTTTTAAAAATGGCCGATGACCTATTACCATACATTGAACAATTCAACGGTGTTTGGAATGATGAAGAAATGAAGGATAGGTTGGAATATTATAAATTTTAAAACAATTTTTTAATAAAAATAAAAAGATTAAATTACAAAAGTGTGATAAATGAATATATTATATAGTAATAGATATAAATGGCTCAAAATAGTAATTATTTCTTACTTAGCATAGTTAAAATTTTAGCAGGTAATTTGAATGGGTTATACTGCTTCATAAAGTTAATGCTCATTGGTGCATTAATATCATCTCCTCCGTTTCCATTTTTACCACTATTGTCATCATT
>KQ964455.1:114395-130420 GCA_001566745.1 Conidiobolus coronatus NRRL 28638
AAGCTCATTACTGTTAGAATCTCCATACATATTATATAAGGAATTGGCTTGAGTAGAAAATGATCTAATAGGGATATTATACTTAAACATAACCGATATAGTTAACTTTCTGCAGATATGAGTTAAGATATAGGGATCATGAGCGATATTTTCATCGGTTGATTTTAAGAAATGACGGAATAATTGAGATGCTAATTATAGTAAACCAATTAATAATTAGTATAATTAAATAGAGATATTGGTGTACCTTGAGGGCTTAAATATTCAAGACTTGGCATAGGCTCATTAGCTTGACCAGCTTTAAGAATTTGAATCATCAAAGAGTAAATTTCCTTAATATGACTATTGTGCTCAGAAACGCCTTCCAAATCTTGTTGAAGTAGCTAGTAAAAGTTAGCAAATTTTGTTTAATATAAATTTTAATAAACCTACTTGAATAACTATTGGTGTCCAATGGTCAACATTTATAGTGGGTGCCAAATATGGAAGGAGTGATTTGTGAGTTTGAATATTTTCTAAAACTCTTGGTTAATAAAAAAGTAACTCTTATTAGCATAAAATCCTACCAAAGTTGAAATGATTATCAGTTTTTGTTATTGCTTTAACTAAACTCCCAATTTGAACACCTCTTCCCAATTCTCTAGGCTAGAAATAAATTAATAAATTATATAATTATTAATAATAGCTGTATACCTTCATATTAAGATATCCTTCAATAGGATGATATTGTATGGGCTCGTTCTTTCTTTGGCGCTTATTATCTCCGGAATGTGCAGAGTGATCATCCTGGTCATTATCACTAGGTACAAAATCATTATCCATATCGTCTTCATCATTGTAAGCCATATTAGAATTGGTTTGTTTAATTACTCTTCCTGATCTTGACCTTGTAAAGCGCTCTTGGCTTTCAACAATATCGAGAATAATTTGCTCAGGATTGAATTCTTGATGAGCGTTATCATCAACCATAATATGCTCTTCTTGATGACCTTCGTATACAGGATCAATAGTATGTGCTTGAAGGAATTGCTGTGGATCTATAGTATTATCAAAAACTGCAGGCTGGGCAACAGAGATAGGCTCATAAGGAACTGTATCTAATTGTTGAGCAATTGGACTATTCTGAAGCACATCGATAGTTTCAAAGTCTATAGACTTAGCAATTAAATTATCTTGTTCAGTATGAATACTTGTTAATGGAACACTGTGTGAAACTTGTGACAAATTATCTTTTTGAGTTAACTGCTCATCTTGCTTTGGCTCAAATGGCGATTTAGCAGCTTCGGAAATATTTTTAGCTTCAGTACTTGCTTCTCCAGGTCCAAAATTTAATAAGCCATCTAATAAAGAATCTGCTTCTTGTAATTCATTTTGAATATCCTCTTCAGCTTTATCCTGGTCTTTATCTTCTTCTACAGAATCTTTAGAATTTTTATCGGATTTTTTAGCCTTAACTGGAGAAGCAGATGGTGATGACATTGAAGAAAGTGAGCTCAAAGGACTGTCTTCGCCTTCAGCATTATTTTTGCCACTTTTAAGTCTAGCAGTAGTTAATGGCTTAGCTCTTGCTGCTGATGATGTACTTTTTGTCATATTTTCTCTTATTTGGTAATAATAAAACTAACAAAATTATTTTTACTTTAATATATTATTATTATTTTAATATTCATTAAATCACTCTGCCACCACACTTTTATTCCTATTTATTTAAATGTAATCAAATTAAAATTATGGGATTTATTGGGAATATTTAAATTTGTTTTTAATTAAGCTTAATATAGTTCAAAATAATAGAAAGATAGCATGGTTGTGAGTGGGTGATAAATTAAATATTTTTATTATGTAAAGGGTTTTATTTAGAATAATTAAAAATATTTAAATAAATATTAAATTGAAAGATATTTAATTAATTTTGAAAATGAATGGCAACTTTTATACAGTTAGAGAATGTGTAAGAAAGAGATTAAATATTTGGTAGAAAATTTGGAATAAATATTAGTACAGGTTAGTTATTAGCGTTTAGAAACTCCTTTTTGCATAGGGTTGGATTTTGTGTAATTTCCGCTTGGTACGTTAATAGGGTGAGTAGATTCTGATGGTGTAGGATTCTTATTTGCTGGGTGAGGATGATCGTTTCGATCGCCATGAGCAAAGTTTCCTCCATTAGAGTTTGGTGCCCTTCCTGGTGCGAAGTTGCGGCCAAGCTGAAGCGATGCAGGGTCAGTTGTATGCATCCAAGATTTAATAGTGTGAGATGAGTTATATGAAAGAGGTCGAGGACCCTGATGATGACCACGATTAGGGTTAACCATTTGCTGCTGATGGAAGGCATTATGATGATAGTTAGATGGACGATTATGTGCATTCATAGGACGCTGGGGCTGGACCATAGCTGGAGGGGAGAGAAACTGGTTCCTATTGAGAAGACTACCTTGAGTGGGAAAGTTGCGAGCATTTGAAGCGGAAAAAACGGAAGTTGATTTTGTGAGAGGAAGTAGCTTTGCTTTAAAATGAGCTAAATTTTCAGGAGGATTAGAAAGTCCAAGCGACTCTCCCCATTCCCATACGTTAATTTTACTGTGGATCGAAGGTGGGTCAAGATACTGAGTGAATGTATTTCTAGATTCGAAAGGAAACAGACTTTTAATCCTTGAAGCTACGCATATAGGCAATACCATATCTCGTTGAATATTGCGGAGTAAAGAGAATAAATTAGACTTATTCTTATTGCTAACTTCATCAAGAACTAGAGAAACTGAGTCCAAAATATGAGTAAAAAAGTCATCTTGAGTTCCATTACTATGAACCAGTGGATTAAGTAAGAGGATCATCATATTTTCTAAAGCCTCTTCACAGCGAGGATAATGAGTTTGAGATAGAAGATGTGGTAAAACAGAAGCTTGAAGCTGGAAGCGAATTAATGCACAGCCGCGCAAAGTGTTAATATTTACGTCAAGTTGATCATTAAAGGAAGAAGAATCTTGTTGAAGCTGGGTCTCTTGAATGTTATTATGTATCCATTTTAACGCCCTATTAATCTGCTTATCAGAAGAATTCAAAGCTTGTGAAGCGAGTTTAAATGAGCAGCATGCTGTTTGCATGATTTCAATAACTTTGGAATAATCCAAGAATTTTCCTAGTTGCTCGCTAAATTGTTTAGCAGCAACAAATAATACTTCGTCTGAGCTACCCGATTCCGTAGTTCTTCTAAATAGGGTAGACATAATAGATTGGAATTTGGACAAAGTTTCAATATGCTTAGTTGAAGGTAAGTTTGAGTAAATCATTACATTCTCAGGGAAGGTCTTAATGCTTGGACAGTTGAGTTTTTGAAGTCCTTTGTATAAAAAGCTTAGAACGCACTCTTGAGGCATATCTCGAGCAACTTGAGTAAGAAACTGTGATGAGAATCTATCATCAACAATCCACTCATCGAAAAAGCAATCCATAAACTTTTCAAACTCTAAACTCTTTGCACTACTCTCGTTAATTTGAGGCAATATACTTGTAAAATACTCTTTCAAGCAGTTTACAGCTCTAAAGATCAAGTTATCGCATATGGTAGGAGATGTGGCAGAATCATTTGATACCGAAATAAGAGAAGAAATTTGACCAAGCATATCTTTAGATTCAATGTTAGGAAGTCCAAAGATATTTGATATGAATCTAGAGAAAGCTGAGGAGATTTTGGAATTTATATTGATCTGTTCCCTTTCAATTAAAGGCCTGAACCCTCCAAAAGTGAATTTTTTATCAATTTGACTAGGATATTGATGACAAATTTCAGAAAACCATGGTGCTTGAATAATGTCATAAGATAAGGCCTTATACAAGTTAGATACTGAACTGGCTGGATTAAGCTTCTCATGTATTATTATACTATACATCAACAAAGAAAGCGGAAGATCAAGACTTTCAACTTTTTGAAAAGCCCAATCTCTAACAGCAGATAGAGAATAAAGCTCTTCACCTCCCAAAACTACGTTGATAGACCCAATAGGGCCAAATGATTGGTGAATTAAAAGCAAATTTATGAAAAAATGCAGATTTTCAAGAGCTTTAGTATCTGCAGGTGAAAGTTGAACGGTTTCAGTTTTCAAAAAAGATTTTACCAATGTAGAAAACCTGTTAAAAATTCTTTGAAGAATTTTCTCTAACCTACAAGCTCCACGAGTCGCTAATAGAGTTATTAATACCAATGACCATTGAGATGTAGTGCTGATATATTGATCACAAATTATCTCAACCCATTCCAATAAAAACCCCTCTGGAAAAGTGTGAAGTGAAAGCTCCCAGAGCAAGTTAATATGAGAGCGCACTAAGTGCAAACTTTGACTTGGTGGCAAGCCATTTGCCTGAGTTGTAATAACTTCAGCACTAGCGTGTAAAACATTAGACCATAACGCAGGATTGTCGTTAAAGCGATAAATTAATGAATCTGAAACTAAAGAAGTGGCAGAAGGGTCGCTTGTTATTGTATAAAGCTCAGGTAGCTGACCTAGTGAGGGACCTCTTCCTTTTGGAAAAGACTTTAAAGTTGATGCCATTTCCAATACTTGGTGCAAGTCAGAGTTAATCTATAAACTAATAAATACAATAATATAAACGAAAACTTCGATATAAATACCATAGTTTTAACTGTTTCTTCAAATTCAAATCCCATCTTTTGTAAATCTTGAAGGAATGATAATATTGGCTTATAAATAATTCCTTTTGGCTTATATTGGTCATACTTCTGAACCATAGCTGTTACTATCTTATTTGTAATATTCATAGATATGAAATATTGACGATATCGATTTAGTAAAACAATTAGAAAAGATTCCAAATCTTTCTCAAAAGTATTGGATAAAAGCCAAATACATAACTGGATTGACATTAATAATTTAACTTTTCAAAAATATCAAATAACGTACCTCTATTAGCAATCCAACTTCTTTAAGAGTTTCAAGGATATAAGCAATTATAGAAAATTGATGAAGATTAAGGAGTGAAGTTCCAGGGCGTGCCATTACTTTCCAATTATCAACGCCAACCCTAAAAATAAAAATGAGTAAATTATTAAGATAATACCTATAAAAACTTACTTAACATCCTTAACAACAAAATTTCTAGTAATTTTAATTAGCTGCATACTAATTTCTGAAGCACAATAGGGGGATAATGACTGTAAAAAATCTCTATTTTTCATGCATTCTGAAGTGTTAGAAGTTTCAGTCTCGTTGGTTTCAATAAAAGGTCTAGTCATTCCGCTGAAAGAGTCGCTGAATAAAATTTTTAAATCTGATTTAATAAAACTCATAACTTTTTCAATATTTTGTTGCTCTTCAATGAGTAACTAGATAATTTGTTTAGTTTAAATAATAATGAAAAGATAATGTGATTAAATTACCTGCTTTTCCCCGCTATAAACTTTACTCTGTCTTATTAACTTATCGCTATCAGTTAAATTATAGCCTGGAAAGGATCTCAAATAGAATATATGCTTAGAGGGAACTTTACCATTAATATTCCAAACTCCTAACTCACCAATAGAAATTAACTTTTTTATATACCAAGCCAAATCAAATATATTCTCCCTAATAAACTGACAGTACAGATAGTTAACAAACTTCTTGTTAAATGAGCTCTCATCGACTAAACTCTCCTCCAAAAAGTCGAATAAAGTTTCGTGGATAATATTAACCTTAGTAATTTTTTCTTGTTGACTATCCGAGTTATCTTTCCAAGATTTTATAATTGAGGGTATTAAGTAAAATAAATAAATATCGCTATAATGAGTATTATACATGCATGTAAAACAAAATTTTTTGATCTTATTCTTTAGCTCACTTGTTGAATCCGATCTAAAATAATAAGACGCTATTTCTGATAAATCTTTTGATAAAGAAATTGGCCCATTAAATAATTCTTCTAACACCTGATCCGATACCTTATAAAGGTTTTGAGTATTAGATTCGCTAGAAGGACTAGTTTTAAGTCTTGAATTTCTGCTACTTATACTAGAAAAAAGATTTTCTCTATACGAATTAGATGGGATTTGGAGATTATACCTTATAAGAACGTTGTTCTGAATATTATCAAATCGCGTTATATAAGAGTAGTACTTATTCTCGTTTTGCTGCCAAGGTTTAACATGAAAGAAGAAACTTGGTTGTGTACAAAATAATGATTGGAGCATAGTTTGACAAAATATTTTGAGCGTTTGCTGGTGCTGTGTTGTATTTTCCGAGTTCTCAATCTATAAAATTTGATCTAGGTTAATAACATTAATAAACGAGCTATATATTAAAATTTACCAATTCAATATGACTTAGTAAAACAGGAATAAGAAGTCTACTTAGAGCTCTTGTACATCCGAACTCGTTGAGTAAAGAGATGGCGATAGGTAATAAACATATTACATAGTTCGATGATACTTTTAGGATAGAGTCCATGACCCATTTGAGGAAAATCTTTTGGTCGAGAATATTGTCAACATATAGTGACTTACTCAAGTCGACACAATAATCCCACTGTTGTCGTAACACGCTTGCTTGATCGGGAGTTCTAGAGGAGTTAAGAGGAGGATTCAATAATTGACCTATTCGTACTTGAAGGTATTGAGTAAAGTTAGTAGTCCAATCGTGTGTATATTTTGGAGTAGGAATGCTAGTATTCTGTATGCTAGCTAAGCCAACGAGTCGTATTAGCCAAAGTGATTTTTTCAGGGGAACTAGATGCTCTATAAGATAATCCAGTATCTTGTTCGTTTTAATATCAGTTGGAACAAAAAGTTCGTACTTGGTGAAGTTGGATCTAGTAACCATGTTAACTAGCCACTGATCCTTTTGAGTTTCTGTCATCGGTCTATTTCGAATTTCTGGTGTTGACCACTCGGAGATATTTGACGTTGATCTTTGATTGTAAAGTGTATTAGAAATCATCTTATTTAACTGATTTAAAATCTTTGGGGTGAAGAAGGCTATAGACTCCTTTTTAAAAGTATTATCTTCATGAGGTACTAGAAGCGAATCAGCCCATCCTTTTTGTATTCCTTCAACTGTAGTTTTTTCTTCTGGTTGCTCTAGCGTATTGGGGTAAAATCCTGGAAATCCAAGGTTCATTCGATTGTGAGTGTTTAACATTTCACTAGGAGGTGCAACTTGAAACTTTTTAAGGGCTCTTTGAGCGGTATCGTGTCGATTTCTATACTGAACTTCATCTTTTGAAAGCTCCTCATACTCACCCCTCCCTATTTTCCTCGACCTAGCCGAACCAAAAGGAGCTTGTGGAAGCTTTGGAGGCGAGTGATACTTTAAATAATCTGTAGAAATCTGTTGAGTATTATTTGATAAATTTTTTTCGAATTGTTTCTAGTGTTAGAATTATGATTTCTAGAGTGATTGTTGAAGTTATTGCGCTGATTTTGAAAGTTAGAATTAGAGTTATTATTCCTGTTGTTATTGTGATGGATGTGATTTGAGGACCGTATTTGATTTTGGTTATAATTACCGTTGTTATTTACATTTACACCATATCCTATAGAGCAAGAAAATACTCGGTTAATAACAAATTTATTTGTTAAAAGATGTTAAATTAATATAATAGATTTACCTTGGTTTTTTCTACTCATTTTGAAATAAATTAGAGTTTATAATTCACTTAAGTCTACGGTATAATAAAAAATATATACTAATAAAGCTTTCTAATAGCAGTGAGATATATGAGAAAAGAGGCTTAAATTAGTCAATATGATGAAAACAATTTTTTATAAAACCAATTTCTGCGTATTACCACCTTTCTGTTAATAATAATAATAATAAAAGTTAAAAATATATAATATATCAGATTGACCATCAACTGAGTTAAAAAAAAGTTCAATAGAGTGTAAACTATTGTATTTAATCGTTATATATATTTTAAAGTCAGTTATTTTTTTGTTATTATTTATGAAGGACTAATCCTTCTTTAATTCAATTTAATTTCAATATTCAATTTTATTATTTTGGGATCAAATTAATTTTTAAACACAGTACCATTCTCTCCTCTCCAATCAGTCAAACTATTTTTGCTCTAATTTTTCTCAAAATTTTTTTACTGTGAGTAAATCAAATTTTAATGGCTAGATATAAGCTTAAAGTGTTACTCTTTATCTACGATTTGTATTCACAATTTCCTATCTTTATCGGTATATATCTTGAAAATAATAAAGAATTAACTGTTGGGAGGTAAAACTCAGAAAAATTTTTTAAATAATTAGCACTTTCAATTTCCAAGCATGCGCATAATCAGATTGTAAAAAAGTAAAAATTATATTGCTTGTATGTTATCTAGCATATATCACTAAATTATAATATCATGTTTTAAGCTTTATCATTAATTTAATAAAAACAATTGGGAAAAAATTGAAATAATTTACCTTTTACATAAAATAAACTACTGTAAATATGTAATATAATCTATATTTAATAAACTTTTATATCTTCGATAGCTAAATATATACTGTGTAGTCATAAAAACGTGATATCTTAAACATTTGCCTAACCTTACTCATAGCTGTATATTATTAATGTTTATATCCTATATGTTAATATACTCTTCAATTTTAATGCATTACATTATCGGCTATAAATTGCTTTTTAATTTTAAAGATGAACCACTTATATAATACAGCAATAAAATACATCAAACTCTGTCACTTATTCTAAACATAAACATAAACACAATTAAACAAAAATATGATTAATAAACTTAAAATGACTATTATAGGTTTATAAATTAGTTTAATTACAATGTACATGTGTAAAACACCGCCATCAATGATTACTGCCAAGCCTCGTTAATATTTCTAACGATTAGGGGAGTAGGGATTGGATGTGGTCATTTATAATCAATCATCATTAGCAAAATTATTTATACTGGGGTAGTAATAATTGCGGGGTTAACAGTATCCAACTACACCTTTAAAATTGCACTTGGGTTTATAGACCTGCAACATTATACTTTTTATAAATTTCTGTTTTGAAATTTGCTCTTATATTGAAAAATTATTTAACAGTTATTTTTTCAAAGTTTAAAATGATTTTCTAATTTGATGATGATTATTTTATTTATTGTTAAATTTGCGCAACTCGGGAAATTTTAAGATTAAATTGGAAATTAATCAAATATGACCTGACAGGGGGGCTTGTAAGCATTTAACCTGTCCATAGCTGTTTATAGCTGTTTCTTGTAAAACCATGTAAAATATTTTATTGAGATTAGTCTAATAAAGACATTTTAAAGAACTTGGATAGAATTCATAAAGATAAAGCGTTTGCATGATTACTCGTTGCTTATGTGGTACAAGATTGCTTCGATAATTGAATCGTGCGATATTACTTAACTATACCTTATATCATTTACATAGCCCTATTAGAGCAATTTATACATTCACAGCTAATGGCCTAACTATATATTCTATACTAAAAGCCACAATACATCTATAGTCAACTCACACGCGAAATGTCTAGACTTATTCAGGCCACTATTACTATTTGATCAACAAAAATTTAATAATTAAAATTAATGCAAATTAAATGCAATTTGCCTCTACAGGTACTACTTAAGTTAAACAGCAATAATAGCACTGGTAAACTGAATTAGTTATCCATAATGTCGCTGTTAAAATTAACTTCTTAGCTTAAAATTGGGCAATTATAGCTACAGTTTAGGCTATAGTACCTTAAATGAAAGCCCCTTCACTAACCTATTTAACAGCACACTTTACAAGTTAGAATTCTAGCAGTTAAAACATCATGTATAAACAAAATACACACGATAAAACCCTCATTTTTCAGTCTACATTTATAATCGAAAATTTATGTAGCATTCTTACAAAAACCTTTCCGCTATAGTAAACAACTATATTCGATATCACCTTAACTATTTTAAACACACGATGAATTAACTTCAGTTCGGTGACAACTCCATGATTTAAAATTAGTGGATCAGTATAATTTTTTTCAATTATTTAGAGCAAACAAGCATACATAATCCAAATAATTAATAAAAATTAGTTATAAATAATTAGAAAAGACTAAAATTTAAGGTCATATGATAATTTGAATATTTTTTATTTTTATCTTGCATATATACTATTAAATAGTTTATCCTGTTAATGATACAAACTATTTGAAATTAAGGGTTAGATATGTTTATTTAGCTAGGATTAAAGCTATAGAAACTCTAATATTCTAATAATTATGTTGAGTATTAAGCTATTTTCGTTATATAGTGCACTACACTACTTAATTAATGATGCCAGTTTTAATCTATTTTATCTGTAAATCATAATTTGTAAATTTGTAAAACAAATCCATTTTTGGATATTCTGAAATTTATCAAATTACCAATAAGGGAATCGGTCCAAGTTTGAAAATAAATAATACAGCTTAACTTGATTAGTTACAATCCAACATTAATTTAGCCAATAAAATGTTGTTAAATTTTTATTATTTTAAGTCTACAAATATTTCGTTTTTACACACAGTAGGACAAAACAGAACAAGAGTTCAGGTTGGACTGTGCTTATAGTATTTATCTTTGTGCATCCATATAATGAACTTATTGTACACTTTTGTACTATGCTAATTTACCAATTACTGCAAGGGTTTTATTAAAGTTGCCACCTTAAACAGTACAAATATAATATGAAAGATTATAGTTAAATTGGTTCAAATTTTGTATGTGCCCAGTTCAAAATTTAATTTTTTTATTAACCGAATTTTTATTGTGTAAAATCTTTTTTTAATAGAGAATTGATAATAATATCAAATTAAAATACTATATTGTCAACTTTAATTAAGAAAAAATTACTTTTTAATAAGCTTTAAGCAGCTAAAAATCAAAAGCATTGTAAATATACCATAAAAAAAATTTTGGACAAATTTGTCCTCGCGTTAACTAGAATCTTTCATATGAGAGATTCTGGTTAATTTGGCTCAAATTTTGTATGAGCTCTGTTCAAAATTTTAATTTAAATACAAGCTTATTACTATTATATATTGCTGTTAAATAAAAGAGGAGAGCTGATAATATCATATTAGAACGCTGTAATAAACATATTAACTAATAAAAGTGAATGTCTATTATACTTTAATCATGTAAAAACCAAAAATATTATAAATTTGCTATATATAAAATTTTGGTCCAAATTTCCTCGGTTTAACCAGAATCTCTCATATATCACTGAATCTAATAAGCTATTTATAACTGATACTTTATTGGAAAATAAAAGTATAATTAATAAGTACTTTACGAGGGCTATTGGTATATACAAAATTCTAGATAGACTACCGAACTTTAGCATAAATTGATAATATTTTTATATGAATTAATATTTATTGCTAAGTTATTCTAATTTATACTGATTAAAATATTATTCATAAGCAAATTCAGCTAATATTCTAGATGTTAGCTTATATCATTGATTAAAACATATATTGTTCTTATTCTATTAGAAAAATTAATTAAATAAATAGTTATATTCGGTAAATTTAACTACAATCTATTAACTACATTGTAAGATAAAATCAATGTTTACTAAATATTACATTGATTTCTTATACTTGATACTAAAGTTAAACTAAGAATACAAAATAATTTCTTAATAACAGTTATATAATAATGTAATATTTATTTAATATTAATAATGGTAAGTAATGTAATAGTTATGCAATAAATGTGTACTAGTTGAGCTAAGTTTGACTTTTGCTGTTTCTTGAGATTGTAGAGTAGATAGATACTGGAAGATAGTAGAATTTGAATGAATGTATAGATATGTATGTATATTTTCCAGTAGAGTTGATATAATTTAAGCAATTTCTTCGATAAAAGAATAAAAATGCATTTAGTTGAATGGGATGAGATTAAGTAATTTAAATATTGAAGAATAATACTTGCTTTAAGTTTTAGATATATATAGAATTTCAATAATTACTAACTAAAGTTAGCGATATAAATTTGCTCCAACTATTCTAATTATTTTAAATAATTTTAGAACAATTAATACTATTACCATTACTAATAGCATTCCATCCAAGTTTCTTAAATTTTACACCTACTTTATCGAGCTTAATAACATCTCTAGGGTTATCGAGTGTAGCGTTCGTTAATTTTAGCTTTCTCAATCCTATTAAATCCTTTAGCCTATCGGTTACTAATCTAGGATTATATTTGAAATTGACAAGAATAATACTATAAAGGGTATTATTAACTAAGTTTAAGCTATATTGGGATGGCTTCTTAGAAATTAGTGTTAATGAGGTTAAACTGGAGAGTTTGAAGATTAACTTTTCTATTGATGTACCATTGGGACAGTTGTAAATCAGCTTTAAGTACTGTAAATTGGGAAGATAACTTACAAAACTCAAGACGCTTTTAAAGTTGAGAGAGTAAATAGTTTCATCTAAGCTTAGCGTTTTAATAGAGATAATTGGTCTATGATGTTCCGTACTAAAATTCAATTTCTGATCACATTTTAATAGCACTAAATGAGTTAAACCCTTGAAATTAGCGAGTAAACTGAAAGATTCCCCATCAAGTTCATAATAATCTATCGATAACTTCTTTAACCAAGGATTATTAACCAAATATCTATTAATAAAAGGAACCTTATGCTGATTATTATCTATTATGGATAAATGTTTTAATTTTTCATATTTAAAATTTGGAAAGTTAACAAAAGCATTATACTTTAAATCCCTAGCTGCAAAGTAATCAGTAATAATTTCAACATTAACCCGAGAGACGCAAGATTTTAACATTAATTGATTTAAATGTAGCGGAATAAATAAACTAGCATTTCCACCTTTTAGAAGGAATGCGAATTCAGCAACTATTTTAAGCACTTTTAACTCCAAGCTCCTTAATTTTGTTAATTTACGCAATATTTGGTTAATAAAAAGTACTTCAAATTTAACGGAAACGAGAGATAAATGAGTAATATTCTTAAAGCATCCAAATAATAATCTAAACCTAGGGGCTGGTAATCTAAACGATATATAAACGGTATTCATTGACTTTAACTTAATTAAACGTTTATCTTCACCAAAAAATACCATTAATGGTATATTTTCAATAAAATCCTTTCTCTTATTACTAACGTTAAGTGTACCAAAAATTTGAGGTTTAAATGAAATATAAATTGATTTTGAAGTGTATGCAAATTCTTTTAAATCATTTCCCTTTAAATATTTAAATATATCGGTTATTTTAAATATTGATCCCCAATTAATTTTATTATTTGACATTTTTAATTTAATATTAAGGAGTTTGTTTTTAAAAAAAATTTTTAGTCGCGAGTTGAACTTTAATTTATACTATAATTTAGAAATATGGGATATATTACTAATTAATTTAACTATAAAATTATTTACAATTATTTTTGGTTATAAGGAAAATATTAATGTCGATAGTTTTATCTAAAATAAGATTTTTGCAGTTATAAATACCATATACTTGATATCTATTGGCTAATAGACTTCTAATCATGATGACAGCGTTATATCAATAATGAGGAAATACGTAATTATAATAATTTGTAATAAAAAAAGTTTAATGACGTAACAAGAACATTTTATAAATTAGTAGGTTTTATAGATAAGCTCAAAGTACTTATAAAAATAATGTTAAATAAAAAGCTTTGCCAAAAACACTTGAGTATTTTTGCAAAATTAATTAGCTATACAAAAATATATAAATTAATGTGACTATTAAACTTGGGAAAATTATACAAATAATCTTAATAATTATATACTTGTATTTCATTTGAATTATTGACTTAGCTTTTATACATAATACTTATCTCCAATATTTTATAAGATTGACATTTCGTCATAAAATGAACACAATATACATAAATTAAATATATTACCCCTAGTCCTCTAACACTTATAAGGATTAGTTATTATTATTTGTTATTGATTTAAATAGTTAATACTATTGTTCCTTAAAGCTAGCTTATTATCTATTCAAAATTAAATTAAATTAATATATATTTTTACTATGTAATTATGTTAATTTTTGTAATAATTTAATATATTTAAATTAAACTATATTAAAATAGTCTAATAATAGTTGCAGATAAGTGCGTTAAAAAGAAATCATAAGGCTTTAAATACTTTGAATTTTATTCACTATTTAATATTAAAATAAGTATTTGTCATAATTACGTCAATTTATTAGTCAAATCATTATAGTATGCATGTTATATATAATGACAAATAGTAAAGTATTGATAATTATAGTGTTTGAAGTGAATAATAATTTTATTATAGATAAATTTCAGTATTGAAGTTTGGTTTCACTGATTAAAGTGTAGAAAGACTATCGAGAACTAAAAAGACTTATATATTGTAGAACTTTTACAAAACTTAATATAAATAATAATATTCGATAAAATTATATTTCAGAATAGTATAAATAACATTTATTTATAATGATAGAACAAAGATAATAGTAAAATATAAGCTTTTATTAAAATTTATAATACAATAATAATTCAATTAAACCAAGTTCCAATAAATATTTATAGTTATTTGCTACTAGCTCGCGTAAAGTAGCTTGAAAAGTTTTTATAGTATTAAACTTTAGAGTAAATAACACTGTTATTAATAAACCTCGCATCCCACCCAAACTCATCACACTCCTCCCTCAATTTGCCCTCATCAACCCCTTCACCAACGCAATAATTAGTAACCTTTAAAAATCTCAATTTTCTCAACCCTTTCAAATTACTCAATTGAATACAATTTAAATTAAAATTAACAAAATTTAACTTAATCAAACTCCCACTTTCCAACTTCATTGTAAATCTTCTTTCAGTAGTTTTTGAAATTAATACCAAAGACTTTAAATTAGTTAATCTTTTGATTAAAACTTCTAATTCATGAATATTCCTATTAATATGGATTAATTTTAAATGTTGTAAATTAGGGAATTTCTGAATTAAACTGAAAGAAACTTGGAAATTACGACGATAAAACGATTGATCCAAACTCATTGCGGTAACAGAGCTAATAGGTAGTATTTGATTCTTTTGAAACTTTAACCTCTTATCGCATCCCATCAAATTCAAATTATTCAAATATTTTAAATTTTCAAGTAAATTAAACGTATTTCCATTAAATTCGAATAACTCAACTGATAACCTTTTTAAACCTGGATTATTTAATAAAAAATTATTTATAAAATTTATCCCATACTTATTAGCATTAATAAAGGTTAATTGAGTTAAATTATTAAATTTTAAGTTTGAAATACTATTGTATGGGCAATAATTATTAGTTTGCATTATTTCATCAGAGTCTGGAATTTCTCTATCCATTATAGGACAAAAAGTACAAGAATATACCTTAAGTTGGTTTAAAGTTAACGGAATGTGTAAGTTTACATTATCGTTAGAAGTAGCTAAACTAATTGGAACGCTAATTTTAACCTTTTTTAACTCTAAATAAATTAATAATTTAAAATTATTAAATATTAAATTTAACTGATCTAAATCAACTTTTATAATAGTTAATTTTAATGAGGTAATATTTGGGAAGTAAGTTAATAAGTTGAAATAATCTGATTTTTCAAGTTTACAGGTTATTGAAATTGAGTTAATTAATTTTAACTTATTTTGCGTACTTTGACAGTTATTTTTAATAGTTTGATTCAAGTTAGCAAGAATTCTCTTTGACTTATCGTTAAGTTTAAAAGTACCAAATAATACTGGACTTAACTGAGTGTACATACACTTTGAAGAGCAACTAAGTTCTATTAAATCACTCTTATTCAAATGCTTATAAACTCTAATAAGTTTTAGTATAAACTGCCAGTTATTGTTATTAAGCTTTTTACTTTCTTGCATATGTTTTTATTTTTTTAATTAAATTTTTTGAATTGACTTAACTTGTATTTATTTGGATATTTAGAATTATGGGATTAATTTTTTAGGACTGTTTATTATGTGAATAATTAGATTTATAAGATAGCAGGTGAATCTAGTTATGCTTATC
>KQ964455.1:143854-155369 GCA_001566745.1 Conidiobolus coronatus NRRL 28638
GTCTTATCTTTTTGGGATTTACTCGGATATTTGCTAGATTTTTTATTTTACATTTATAGTTCTATTAACAAGCGTAATTCTTAACACACATCCTAAATATTCTTTACATAAAAAATTATATCCTACAATGAAGCTGATTGCATGAATTCTGGGTTGATGCGTTATCTAAACCAAATTATACTAATTTCAACTTTTCAGAGGTATAGTATATACAAACAGCTTGTGATAAGAGAATAAATGATGTGAAAAAGATCTAAATATCCTAGAGGCGCAATCGCTATTTTTATTATTTTTTGATTCATATCAATAAATAACACACCCTAGAGTTAGTATTTTCACCGCCATTTATTCTCTTATCGCAAGTTATCTGTAATTATATTTTAAGCTTATTATTTTGGTGGGCGGTAAGTTTTAAAACTAAAGGCTATAATATAATTATAACCAGTATCTTTAGCATACAGATAGAGATGTTTCACCCAGGCACTTAATTATACGTTATACAAGCATTGTTAGATAACAATTTTACATTAACAAAAAACTATAAATATTTTTTGAGTTTAAAGCTATATAATGCTCTATTATAAACTTACTTCATATAAAAATGCTAGCTTAATATTTGAACATCCTCTTATTATATACATTTAATATAACTTCATAAATATTATATAACATTATAATCATTTATATATTATTAAACTTATAATTGGTTTGGTATTTATGTTAATTTTATTCTAATTTTATTCTTATTTATATAGAATTCTAAGGTATTAAAATATTTATTACTTTAATTATGATCTGCCCTACTTAGCACACAATTAACCTTAGTATTAATGAGTAATTATAGTTAATTTTGTACAAATTTGTATGGAACTATGTTTAAAATTTTAATTTTAACATATAGCGAGCTATTATTATATTTAATCATTATTTAAAAACGAAAAGCGGATAATGCCATATTAGAATTCCATATTATAAAACTTCAACTAATAAAATTGATTTTTTAATATGCTTTAAGTATAAAAAATGGAGGATAATGTGAACTTTCCCTATAAAAAAATTTGAACAAAAACTTTTCTTGTTTTAACCAGAACCACACATGTATATTAATATAATATTTATAGGCTACTGCGTTTACTAATAAGGTATTAAATATAAATAATAGAGGTTTATCTAATACTTAAAAACATTTTATAATAATTCAATGTTTAAGAAAATTTAAATAATAACTATTAAGTTAATACTTAGCAATTAATTTTTATCTTAGTTTTTATAATAAGTGTGCATTATTATATTATATAGATTTGATATTGAAAAATCAAATAAATAATGATTTACAGCAAATATAAATATAATTTAGTTTATTAGCTATTTTTATTATACTATAATTTATTAATAAAAAATGTTATTTTAGTTTAAATATCTATATGAGAGATTCTGGTTAAATCGAGGAAATTTGGTCCAAAATTTTTTATATGGAAAATCTATAATATTTTTGATTATTATATGATTAAGCCGTGTTAAAAAACCGCTTTATTAGTTAATGTTTTTAATACCATGTTATATTATGATAATATAAGATCTTCTCTTTTATTTGATGACTATATATGATATTAACTTGTTTATATTGTAATTAAAATTTTGAACATAGTTCATACAAATTTGGCTTAAGTTAACAAGAATCTCTCATATAAATACTATTTATAAAAACAAATACCAATGCTATAATATTTTAAAGCTTAATATTGATTATAATATCCTAATATTAAAACTTTAAGCAACACATATTTATTTTATAGTAATAGAGCTATATCTCATATTTTATATACCTTAATAAATATAACCATATAATATCTAGTTTTTAAATTTAATTGTTTATATTTTTAATTTTAGTTATTATTAAGTTTTTATAAAGTTTGCGCTTATTTAAGATTCTATATTAACATAGCTCCAATGAAAGTTAAATCTAATTAAAACTTTTTACTATTTAATTTTATAGTATACAGCATATACAACTAGAATAACGACCATGTGCAGTTTTTAGCTCTCTAAAGTACTAGCAGATATTATATCTATTACATCTATTACATCTATATACTATAAACTATAATTATTAAGCTCTTAGGAGCTATTTAAAATTTTACTAAATAAAGCTTATTTTATGCACTTTTAAAACACGTATTTAACTCTGCTAATAAATTATAAAAATGCAGTATAATTGACTAGTTATTATTACAGCTTTAATATCATACATTAACTAAGGGTTTCTTTTAAAAAAAATCTATTTAATTTACTGGTTTTAAAATGATTTAATGTTATTATTATGTTTTAATACTAAATAAAACAATCAGCAGCAGGATGAAAATACAAAACTTAACTCAAAACCCGATGATCAGCTATTCCCATCAGTCTTAAATCATAGAATTAAGAAGTGATTATAATCTTTAACTATTGTTTATAAATAATTATTAACTAATAGTTACATATAATCAATAAGTTTATTGATATTTATCACTAATATTACTAATAATATAGTCACTTATGTATATTATACATAACTATAAATAATTTAATAAATACAATAGTATTACTACTATTGCTAAATTATTTTTTAAAATAATATTAATTCAAAAATTAATCAAAAATTAAAATTAAAATTAAAATATAATTCACAATTGACCAAATATAGTAATAATATTAATGAGTAAGCTTTAGAACTGGTAATTTATGTTATTATTGCGTATGCTGAACTAATTTTTGTTTGTTTACATTACAACTTGAGATAAATTGCATTTTATAAAAAACCTTATTAAGTAAAATATTAACATACATGTTAGTTTGATATATAATATTAAAACGATTAAGCTTTAAAAAATAGTCAAGTTTATTAAAATAAAAGGAAATTAGGTGCTAAGTAAATAAATAAAAGTTTAATATGACTAAATTTATTACTAATCGCACAAAGAATATAATCAGTATAAATACTTTAATCAAGCTGAGATTTAATATATTAAAATTATTATTCTAATATTTTATTATTATTAAAATAATTAGTACTATGTCACTAAACGCGAAACCTCCAATCGAAGTTTTAGAGGTTAAAAGTTAAAATTGAAATTTGAATAAAATTGAGAATTAGCCAATTAAAATGTGAAAAACTGAATTTTAACTGACGCGAAAATTCAATTCAATTGGGAGTAAAATTAATTTGATTGGATAGGTGATTTTTCTAACTTGAAATTGGTCAGTTTAGAGGATTGGAAATTGGATTTTATAAAGTTAGGAAGAATTAGGAAAATAGTGATTTATACCCATTAAATCCTATTTATTTTTTCTTAAAATCAATTGATTTATTTTCATCACACATAACAATACAACATGTCTGGAAAAGGAGGTAAAGGAAAAGCCGCTGCTACTGAAACCACTTCTCGCTCTCGTTCCTCTAAGGCCGGTCTTCAATTCCCTGTCGGTCGTATTCACCGTCTCTTAAAGAAGGGTAACTATGCTCAACGTGTTGCTGCCGGTGCCCCCGTCTACTTAGCTTCCGTTTTGGAATACTTAACTGCTGAAATTCTTGAATTAGCTGGTAACGCTGCCCGTGATAACAAGAAGACCAGAATTATCCCCCGTCATTTACAACTCGCCATCCGTAACGATGAAGAATTATCCAAGCTCCTTGGACACGTTACCATCGCTCAAGGTGGTGTCCTCCCCAACATCCAAGGTGTCCTTCTTCCCAAGAAGTCCAAGAAGGAAGATGGTACCCAAGAATCCTAAATAACTCTGTCCTGCTCTAGATGAGTTTTCAGTTCTTCTTCCCCTACGGTTATTTTAATTGCGATAATGACAATTAATTTATTCGCTTGTACTTTAACTTTGCTTTATAACACTTGCTTACAATGTCCACACTCTTAAATAAATAGTATATATAATTATATAGCCCTTTGCTCTTTATTATTTAACTTTTTTAAATAAATACAGTGCAATTTGAATTCTAATTCAAAATTTCTATCGGGCTTAATAGCTAATAAGAGTTAGTACTATTGATAAATGTAAGTTAAGTGTTATATATACACCTACCTATTCGATAAACATTTATTATTGGCTGAGTGCTACTGTAATCGCTTATTAATTCGCCTTCAATAGTACAGCAATCTCCAAAATCTAACTTTTCACAAATACTATCATAAACTTCATCTTTAAAAATTTTGCAATTTATAACTCCTGTACCGTCATCAACTATAATATTAAGGAAGTGAATAAGTAAAAAAAGTAAATTTATGTATAGTATTAAACGCACAACTTAATAGATAATACTCAGCTTTTTGCACCTTACAAACTAAATTACCACAAATTTGATAAAGTTTAAAATCACCTATATCAAGTAGTAATAACTTTTAATTATTTATTAATAATTATCCAAATAATATAATATATTACTTGTATTAATAGGAATTTTTAAGCAGTCTACAATTAATAGCCTTTTAGCAACGTTATTAGCATTCATTATCTCATTAAAAGTTTTGAACTGATTAGTTTATTGGGTTAATTTAATTAGTGTCAATTACTATTTATGGGAATTAATATAAATAAAAATATATGAATTAAGTAATATGTTTGCGTATATGTATTATTTAATAGAGTATAAAGTAAATTATATTAGTTATAGATATATTTTAAGTTAGTATATTATTGAAGAGTGATAGTTTATCAGTTATAATTTCAATATATTATTATTATATGTTATTTATTTTATTATCCAATTAAATTATTTTTAAATATTATTTTTATTCCTAATGGGTATATATTATTAGTTTTCTATCAGTATGTGATCTTAAAGTCGTGGGTATACTTCATTCGTATATTATTATATAATTAATGTAGAGTGTAAGCATTTTCAATCATATATTCATTAATAATAGATAGAAAGTAAGAGTTAAAGGTTGAATTAATCCCATAAAATTTAGATAAAAATTAATCATATAAATACTATATTTTTAACTGAATAACTGTTTTTATAGCTAATAAAACTATAAAATATTCATATATAAAAAAAGTTAATACTATTAGAATTATAGAATAGAATATTGAATAATTTATATACTAAAAAATAATACAAGATGACTGAACAATTAGGTGACAAAGAATTAATTCAAAATTTATTAAATCAAGTTAAAGTATTATTTAACGAATTAAAGTCTACAACTGCTGCCAGTGAAGATAAAGAGTTTGACTTGAATAAGTACAAGACTGAGTTAAGTAAGTTTTCTCATTATAATTTCTATCATAAAATTATTTTACTTATCCATTTTTTATAGCTGATATCTCTGTCAAGTTAGCCAAATTCAGTAACGATTTAACTTTGGCATACAAGCCCCCCTTGTCAAAGGATTCTAAACTCACCATCATCAACAACTTTACCAATACTCTCACTTTATTAACATCCAAAATAACCCAATTACCCACCACTTTGGGCAATAACTTAATAGATTTCCATAACACTCAATTAGAAAAGATTTTGAAAAACACTACTAAATTAGTTAATTATTTGGGACAAGTTCATAAATTTGAACTTGAAGAAATTTCTCTTGAAGAGCAGTTTAGTAAAGTTAACCTCGGTGATATCCTTCCTCCTTCCAATGATTTAATGAAGTTAAATGAAAATTTATGGAATTCAATCTTACAACTCAAGTCCCTCCCCTTCAGCAATAAGGACGCCGTTTTAATTAAGTACCAACAGTATCAATTCCAATTAGTTGATGTTTTGGAAGAATTAGAGGATTTAGAAATGCAAGAGGTAATCCCTGAGGATGAAGAGTTAACTGTATTAAACTTACAACCCTCCAACTCCCTTTCAGCTGAACACATTACTATTGGTACAACTATCAAAAACTACCTAAACTTAATTCAAAAACTCTTCAAGAAGGTAGAACTTCGAGTTATTAAAACCTTTGAAGACTCCAATGCTACTTACTTGGACGATTTACTCCAAAAAGTAATATTATTCAACGAAGAAATAGATAATTTAGTCAGTTTAATTTGGGAAACTGAGCCAATTGATCAAATTAAACTTCAATTCCAAAAAGTTTTAGAAGTAAACGAAGAGTTTAATGAATTAGCCAAGACTAAATTAACAGATGAGCACTTAAAGTGGTTAGACTTATTCAATCTCCAACTCCAAAAGATCAAGGATCAAGTTAAAGTCTAAATAATACTCAATCCCATAATAATTTATAATAAAAATCTCTATATAATAATTTTAATAAAATAAATATTAATATACTAAAAAATAATATTAGAGTTATGTCACACATTTTAAGAGTAAAACCTGATCCAGTGCCTCAACTATATCCCTCAAAATTCAATTTATTAAAAGATAATGATAAATTAAAGTTAATATTGAATAATAGTATACCATTTTATAATAAAGTAAATAATTAACTAAATAATATATAATTTAACTAATTATTATTTTACTATAGATAGAGGTATTATTGCCAAGTTTAAACTTTAGCGAAGGTGAAGAAGAAGAGTTTACTAAAGAATTAAATAATTTAAACTTAACTCAATTTAAAATTAAAATTAATAATTTTTCAGAATTTATAAATTTTATTAAAGGTAATTAACTAAATATTATTTTATTTAAACTAATTATTTAATAAATTTTATATAGATGGGGATACTTTACAATTAATTAAGAGCTCAGATTTATTAATAACAACAACCAATCAAACACTACTAATTATTATTCCAACTTATTTAAAGCAGAGTTTTAACTTAAACTTCAAGCCTTTAACCCAAGAATACTCTCAGTTAGAGTTAAGCTTAACAGAATTAAAAACTACTAATAATTTAATTGATAAATTGAGCTACTTTTTAAATTTTATACAATATGAAAGCTTAGAATTTATTTTAAGCTTGTCTAACGGTAGTAATATTGAGGCTTTTGGTCAAAGTTGTGAAATTATTGAAGAAATTAACAGTAATTGGAGTACTACTTGTAGCGCTGAAAATATTCAAATTCCTACAAATTTACCCAAAGATAATGATGAGCACTTTTATCACGATTTAGTCGAATTTTACGATTATTGGGGTAATTTAAGTTGTAATATTGATAGGTAATTATATTAAATTACATTTATTGAATGCTAATAATATTAAATATAACTTTTCTATAGATTACACGATAAAGTTCCTTTAGACCCCTATTTAAGTGAGTTCACCTTTCCAGAGAATTGTCAAGCTTTAAAGTTGAAAAAGTACACTTTATCAGGTTACATCCCCTCAAGTTATTTTATTCAACTCTTAGCTTTAATACAATCTAAGGCCTTAAATAATCCCTATTTAGTTATTAATCTTTGGAATGGTAATAATTCATCATTTTTATTTAATAATACAAGATATTTGGACTCTACAACAATGTCACTCGTTTTAAATGGAGAAGTTGAGGGTGATAGTTGGTTATTGAGAGTAATTAGTAGTATTAATAATAAATAAAAAATATATAGAGTATAAATTAAATAGATATTGTTTTTATAGTAATAACTAAATTTAGCTTTTATTGAATCGTATATGAAAAAGTGAGAAAATTGTTTATTTAATTTGGCAATTTGATTAACTATCACTTGCAATAGTATAATCATAATCGATTGTGGGGAGGACACTGCTAATGAATTTTAAGAATATTATCATATACTGGTCAACTCTAACCTCTTTTCCTCCGCTAATAGCGTGTTGAATTAATTTTTGCATTACTGGCGCGTGTTTACAAGGGTGAATACTAGCCAATGAGATTGGCAAATGGGGATGAGCTTCAATTGTAACCGTTTTATTGGCGTGATCCTGACTAATATCTTGGAATATTTCGGGATTGGTTAAGGGTTGTCGAGTTTCATTGTAGCCATTTAACCAAATACGAGGGGTTTGATAATATTTATCATATGTAATGCTTAAGTCATATGTTCTGGTTCTTAAAATATTGTCAAATGAACTGCCTTCTGCGGAAGTGCTGTTAGCATTATTGTTATCATTTAAGCTGGTTTCTTTAAGGGCATTTGTTAAAGCATCAGCCTAATTAATATTATGTTAGTATTTTATAATAAAAAAAGTATTTAAATAATATTACAGGGTCTTCTTCTTCTTCAATTTCTTCTTCTACTTCATCAAATTCGTCATCCATATCTGGAATTTCGTCTAAATTATCGGGAATTTCGGCTTCAGCAATTTCCTCAACTTCTTCAACGTTAGTTTGAGTAATAGGCTCTTCCTTATCTTGAGAAATTTTCGCAGCTTTACCACCTTCATCGTCTTCAATATCCTGAATAACAGCTGGCTCAGTGTTTTGTTGCTCACCCTCAGCACCAGCATAGGCGGAAACCCAGCCCTCTTCACTATCCAATTGCAAATCAAGTTCCTTATCATCGTGGTCTTGACTATGAGCTAATTGGTCAACTCTCCTCAAACAAGGAACATTTCTAGTTATCAAGAATTGTTTATCGGCAGGTAAATAGTCCCTTCTTTGGTCCTTGTTACCGCTTTCCCTATTAAAAGTGTTAATTTAATTAGAGGAATAGAATAGGTTATAATTACCAGGTCCAAGTGGGACATTTGTAAACTAAAAAGTCTCCAGCTTTTACAAACTAAAAGTATAATGTTAGCTAAATTGAATTAAATAAGAGATATAAAAATTACTTCTTCAGGCGTTAATCTACCAGTTTCCAAGAATTGAGTCTCTTTTAGTAATGGGTTTAAGTATTCCCTCAACCCGTGGAATAATTGGTGAACGCTCATATTATTGTTTTACTAATTTTATTATTATTATATTAATAGGTAAGAGAAAGAAATGGGAAAATTAATTTTGAATTAAAACTTATTAAACCCTTTTTTAAATGGTGTAAGTTTATTATTAGTAAAAAGTTTTCTTTTTTTGTTGTAGTAATTAATGGGAATTTAAGTACTGATAATAAGGTGATTTTTAATTTTAATTTTCTTACTTGTAAAGATTTAGTAGTTATACTTAATAGGAATAAATCCATATATTAATAATAGTGATGAAATTTTAATAAATAGTAGTAATATACTTATTTTAAATTTATAATATATAAGTTAATTAAACACATGTTATTTTTATATATTATTTAATAATATGAACTAATTAAATATTATTAATAATTCATTAGCCAATTAAAATTTTATAATCGTTCCGCTCTTTTTATTTAATTTAGCAAAATTTATTAAAAAATAGTCCCAATGATGCAAATTAATAATGTCAAATAATTAGTAATCATTAGTGGGAGTAAGTGGACAAAATATAAATTTATTAGAAGTAAATTTTTATATGAATTTTTATACTTAATTATATACTAATAAAACTCTTTAAATATATTTTCTATTATTATAAATAAAATGCTATTTGAATATATTTAATATAATTTTATCGTACCCACTTTCCTCAAAGTACGCAAAATACAGTTAATTTATTCTATTAATACCTTAATACTTGAGTTAGTTTTTAGATATTTATATAAATATAGGTCTATCTCAGGTCTAAACATGTAAATTAAATTAAAATAAAACTAACATTCGCTGTAAGAATGTCTTTTTAAATTGATAGTTGTTAATTTTATCAAAGCAAAAATTAATTAAAAGAATATTCTCGCAAATTTTATTAATTAACGTTGAAATCATTTCTTATAGCATGTGTTATTTGTAGCGCTAATAGTTTTAGCTTTGTAATTTATTTAAAGTTATAAGTGTGTGCCATCTTTTAAGACGCTAATAGACTTCACGAATAGAAACTGAGAGCCTTGAATATAGGTATTTCTTTGAGAGTAGCGCATATTATAAAGTTGGTTTATTATGAGCAAACTGTAGGTGATCTAAATATTGCTAAAAGTTAATAAAAGTTTAATTGAGATACAAACGTATGTAAGAACCAATACCCCAGTTATTTACTTTAATAGTACTTCTAATTTATCCGTGACTAAAAAAACTAAATTTTTACAAGATTTTTTTCTATATCATTTTGACGTTACTTACTTCAATATTCTATCTATCATGAATCATGTATAAATGGTTTCGACTAGATTTGAGAGCTATCAATGACGTATATCATATATTATATCTGATCAATTTTTATAATAATATACTGTTTGCTTTTAGCTACTAATAGTATTCGACACTGAACATTATTAATTTCACTTAATACAATATTTCAAGTATACACGGTATTTACAGCTGTAAGTTAGGGTGAAATCATTTAAACAGGATCCAAGATAGATAATGTCGACAGTAATAAAATTAAAACAATATGCAAAATGAATGATTGTAGTTTTTATTAATTATTTCTAAGTAGAATTTTATATTTACTTTGTTTAATATTTTAATTATTAAAGTATTTGCTATTTTTACAAATGAGTTTTATAAGGTTTAATATTTACAAAAAAGATCAAATTTATCTTTCTTCATAGAATCGGAATTACTAGGTATTTCCATAAACACTTCCTCCTCTGTTTAAAAAAGGCGGAAAAGAGAGTGCAGCATATTTTTTTGAGTTATTTACACGTAATTAATTTTCATTAATTAAATTTGTAATGCTAAACTTAGATGCTTGAGCGATTTTTAAAAATTAATTAAATTATTTCAATATAGAATTATTACAGCGCCAAAAGTAAGTGAATCATGAGTATCAGTAAGAGCTTTAGTCCCAATTTAATATCTTTTAATGAGCTGGATTGAGAATAAGCGTCAGCAACTGAAGTGATTAGATACACGTCAATATGCATATTCTTCATTATTTGACTCTCACAATCAATTATACAATTATATGCCAATCTCAAGTTATCCTTATTAATAGGGCAAAAACCCGCACATTTATTCGCTTTAAAGAGGGTATCATTAGAAACTCTCGCATATAGTGCTATACACCCGTGATTATCACTATTAACCCGAGATACACAAGTATTGCTGCATGTATTGTTAGTTGATTTACAATTTTTTTCGCAATTGGTTAACCCTCGAGTGAAATTAGTTTTACAGACGTTTGTCCAATTTGCTTGTTTAATAAATATTTCGGCTTGAGGGCTATTTAAATTAGCCACTGAACTAAAACAATTAGCCCACTCTAGAGTAGTGGGCTGTTTGCAATCTAGTAGGTTTTTCTCAAAAGTTTTATTATCAGAGTTTATTTGATTAATGAATCCGCAAAGTAAGTCGCCTCGACAGATTTTTGAATATGTGCTATTTGTAGATTGACAAAATATTGCTGTTATTGAGTAGCTTAAAGTTAATATTGTAGGTATTGGTATATTTGTCATTTTTATTAAATTATTATTGTAAAGCTAAATTTCTCTTGGTTGAAGAGTGCTTATATACTCTAAAAAATTATGCTAATTAAATTAGTATTATGCTTAATTGAGGTTCTTTGATGAATCAATTAGCTAAAACTGTTATCATTTTAACATTTATAATGCTTTATTTTGTTATTGTTGTAGTTTAATTTTTGGTTAATTACTCAAAT
>KQ964455.1:156199-173501 GCA_001566745.1 Conidiobolus coronatus NRRL 28638
AAATATAATTAATCTTGTTTTTTGATAATTAATAAAATATCAATAGAATATTCTAAGTAATATTAACACAGTAATGAAGATAATATATAGAGAAATAGGCAATAAATTCCTTAATATAAAATCAATTCAAATTCGATTAAGAGTTTTAACTTTCTATCAAAATATTCATTCAATAGCTGTGTTTAATGATTTAAATATTTAGAAGATCTCAAAGAGACCAGGTTTTTCAAAGAGGCCAGCTAATATTATACCTGTTCCAAAAATTTTACCCTAAATTAGCAGGGTTAAACCTTTCAAAATTAATTAAAGCGCATAATATTAAACAAATGTATAAAATGATGTCAAGGGTTCACACAATCTTATTAGAATATTTAAATTATAAAATTGTTAGTTGAAATGGGCATTTTATATGTAAAAGTGGATAAATTTATGGCTTTCTAATGACAGAATTATGTGTATTTCAGATTGCAAATGCAAAGTACAAAGCAACTTATTTAATTATTGGATATTTAGCTCATATATACTACAGTTAGGTTATATATGTTAGCCAATTGTATACCACTATATATCCGAATGCCGCATAAATGCTCTCTAAAATCAATTTAGGCTACCATAGCGAATGTGATAGGCCAGTTTTGTTTGAAGCAGGTTAACAATTTATAGATAAAAACTAGCGATTGGACTTTTATTTACTGAAAACTTAACATATAGTTACAATTAATCGTAAGCTTGATAGTATAGTAAATGGAAGAGAAACTAGAGTAAGTTAAAGGTGAATGAGGTGAAATATTATACTTTTTTCAATATTAGCTGCTTTAACAAAACTTTTTTGCAAAAAGCAGAGAGCTGTATCTTCTAGCTTCTTTCGATAAGTCACCTCTATTTCACTTAAATTTAGTCAGTTTGGTTAAACTTTATTAATCAATGCTCTATAATACAGTATAACTAGCATTAAAATAGCTATAAATAGTTAAAACATAAAAAGAGCTCTTTCTGCAAACAGAAAGCTCTCAATTAACATTAAATTTGGTTGAGTTTTTATGTTTTTACTAGAATTGACTAATTTTGTATGCTTTAAATCATAGTTTAATTTTATTTGAATGCAAAGTTAATATGTTTTCTTGCTCATCCTTTATTGTTATTCAGTAGTTTCAGTAATATTAGAACTAAAATCGACTATTAAATATATTACTAGAACTGTTTAAAATTTTTTAACCACATGCATAGCTCTAGAATAAATTATCTATATTTTCAATGTTATAAAAGATTATGAACTAGGTATGTATAAAGTGTAATAACCTGTGTTATATAAAGATTTTAGAAAATTAAGCAGAGTTAATTATGATAGTCAATTATAATAATTAATTATTAAAACGTGGTTTTTATAAGATAATATGCATAAAAAGATAGGCATATAATTAATATACCAATTTAAGTTTATATTATGAAAGTTAAATAAGCATGTACAAGATTGCTGAAATTTTATTAATATATATTTTTGACAAAATAGAAAATATAGCTATTATAGCTTTTATATGTAAAATATTAATATTATATGGTTTAATAGTATTCATACTGAGAGAGGCTTTAATTATCTAAGCTATGTGTTTAGAGCTTAATGTATAATATGAAATAAAATTTTAATATTATCAATAAGTCGCTAATATTATAATATATTGAAAAGTTTATGTATATAGAATATCATAAAAATATTATTATTTAGTTATATAAGATGCGCATATACGAAGTGAATCAAAGGTAAAATAAACTAGCTTTGCTCTAATCGAATATAAATCTATTTACTCGCGCGTCTAGCAGTCCTACAAAGCTCAGTTAAAAATAAAATTAATCCCATAATTACAAAAATTGGGTTAAAATATGCATAGTCGCGTCATAGCTAATTTGCTCTGATCTTTCTTTATTTCTTAGAGAATGTACGACATACAAAATTTTATGACTATTAGATGGGAGTCTCTAATTGCCAAAAAAGTTATTTATCAGTACTTTAAAGATAGGGATATAAAGGAGTTAGCCTATACTTCAAAGGATGTACTAAATCAACTCTCATCGGTATTGCTAAGAAGGATACATATTAGCAAGCAGCATAATGGCTTCACAAATAAACTACTACAAATTTCACGGGCTGAACACCATAATGGAAGATATAATTTAAGGGCTATAGATACGGTTAAAGTATCCTATAAAATAGCTAAATTAGAGTACATCAACTTATTTAATTATTTGTGTAATGTTAAAATTTTAAATTTTACAGCTCTTCGCTTTGAAATAGATTATATTAATCCAATACTTAATAATTTACTAAATCTAAAAGTATTAGAATTAACCCGTATTAAGCTTTTTGCTAAATTAAGTATTGGAGTTATTACTGGTGAAATTTGTCTACAAGTACCTTTAACACTTGATAAATTAGTATTAAAGTTTAATAAGTCAGAGATTGTAAATGATATGGAGGATCCTTCAGCTGAATTTAAAATTTTAGAAGGTATATACACTCCTTTAGATTCTATTTCAAAGCTGAAGTTTAAAAATTTAAAAAAATTGATTGTAATCGAATCTAGTGAATCTGAAAATCCTAATCGCTTAGTAATTAACCAGTACTTAGTTAATAATCCAAGCTTAAAATCCCTAGCTACCGAATATAATGAACTTTCAGCTAGTGCATTTAGTACTTTGGCAAAATCCAAATCCTTAAACTATTTAACTTTGGGAAATTTTAAACGTTTACTCGATTTTAAAAACATCAAATTTAAAGCTATTAACTCTATAAAGTTCCTAAGCTTAGACGAATCATTTTATATACATAATTTCAAACATATTCAAATTATAATTGAGCATCTCCCCAATATTAACTACTTGAAATTAGTTTATGAATCTAACAACTTCAACAAAATGCAAATTCTAGTATCTAAGCTCCCGAACTTGAATTCATTGGTGTTGTTGGCAAAGAAACGAGCTGAATGCTTTAACGTTAACTTTAACAATGATTCTCTAAGGAAGATTAATTTAGTTAATTTTAAATTGGACAAGTTAGATCTGAAGAGGTTGGATAATTTGAGAAATTTAAAAACCTTAAAGCTAGTTAATTATTCTTATGACAGTGTGATTAGTGAAGAGGTCCAAAGGGAAAGGTTGAAGAAACTAGGCTGGAATTCTATTTTTATTAGCAGAAGTATTAACTGTTCTAGGGATTAGGCTCTAGATTATATTTTATATCTCTTTTTCTAGTAACTATGCTATATAACAAAAAATTTATTCAGATTGAACTGAATACGATATCTTGTGCCTAAAGTAAAAATTTGCATTATTTCAATACAAGTAAATATATTCAAGTATATGGGGCTTTGCCTAAACAAATATGCGCAAGCGTCACATTATAAATACTACAAAATCTCAAAAATCTAAAAAAAAACCTTATCGCTCTATTTTAAACAACAATACAAAACATAAAAGAAAGTACATTTATACTATATTTTAATGTTTTTATATATTATCTATATCTCAACTACTATCATTTAATAAATCTTATACTTTTTAACTGCTATTTTCTTTTATTATCGTTTATTTTTTCTAATTTTAAGTTTTATACAGCACTCAAGCCGCTTTTAATAGAGTGTACTTTTAAATTTATTATAACCAATAAAGTATATTCTGGTATTGAAATGATTAACAGAAATTTTGAGTACTATTCTTGAATATACCATCAAGATATACTAACTGATAAATACATGAATAACGCTAACTATTTAAGAGTAAATATTTGTTATTATTAATATATCCTAATTAGTCAATCTGAGAGTTAGAAGTATAATTTTTAATCTTGGCTGCATATAAAAAGTTCATTTTATGATTAAATGTACTATTATAGAATATTAGAGATAAGCTCTGTTTTTAAAGAAATAAACGAAAATTTTACTTACAGTTAAGAATATTCTCATATTTTTCCCGCGTTTGCCAGTCACATTAGTAATTTTTTAATATCCTATTCACAAGAGTACTTTAAGTATTTTAAAAGGTTGATATTTTTATCTTTTTGTCGTGTTATTGGCTCTGGGCTTATCTATAAAATCTTCTATTTTCTATTAGCTCTTATTACGTCATTAAACTGATGTTATTACTAATAGATAAAAATTAAACATATGTTAAGGTTTGAAAAATCCCACAATTATCAATTTTAAGATAAATAGGATTTAGAATCATCTCAAAAAGCTATATAAATGTCAAAAATGTCAATTAATCAGCAAATCAACAATGGTGATGAAAGCTGGGAATTTATTTTCAAACTTATCAACGTATACAAGCATTTAAAGCGTGCTGCTTTAGCAGAGCTCGCTTGTACATCAAAATCCGTGCGCTTTCAGTTACGCCCAATATTATTTGGTACACTGCGAGTTAACGACAAATCTCGAGATACAGTTGCTAATATACTTAAAATCATTCCAACTATAAATATTAATAAGCAGAGTAATATAAAATTAATTCATTCAGCTCACATAAGTTACAAAATAACTAAAAAGGATTACTTTACAATATTAACTTATTTCCCTAACATTACCTCCTTAACCTTAATATCTATAAAGTTTGACATAGATCACCTAAACTTAATCTCCAATAATCTAAAATCATTAAAGAACTTAGAATTGAAAAGGGTTAGATTACGCATTTTTACTAGTCTTGCAATTTCTAATAATAATGTTAATTTGCACTTACCATTAACTTTAAATCAGTTGAAGGTTTATTCTTGTACATTTTATGTTTATAATAATTTAAATGTATTTCAAGAGGATGATTTATTGAAAAATTTACAATTATGTCCTTATAACAGTATATCAACTTTAAAATTTAAAAATTTGGAGAGGTTAGCCTTTATAGCTACTAATAAATTTAGCATACCTTTCTTAAATAACTTCTTAACAAATAACCTAAACTTAAAAACTTTATCTGTCGAGTTTTTCGAATTCAATAGGTGGACTTTTGGGTTGTTGCAGAATTTGAAATATTTGACCAGGTTAAACTTATTAAGAATTGGCGAAGCTTCGGAAGTCGAAAAGTATTGTGTAAAATCTATTAACTCAATTACTGCAATAAGCTTAGATCAATCCGTTTATCGTGGAAAATTTGAAATTTGTAGAAAAATGATTACTTCAATGTTTAATTTGCAGCATTTAAAGCTGATCTATGTTCATCGTAATTTGCGAGAAATTGAAACTTTAATCAAGGACTTGAAAACTTTGAAGTTATTGGTATTAATTTCGAAATCAAGTGAGCATAGATTTCAATTGAATTTGGAGAGTGGCTCATTGATTAAACTTAATTTTGTCAATTTTTATTTAAATTGTATACGCTTAAGGAAGTTGCAAGGTTTAATAAAATTGAGATATCTGAAGATTACTAATTATGTTGGTGAGGGGGTTAATGGAGAGGAGTTGAGGGAAGAGTTTGGAGAATTCGGGTGGGCAGTGAAGATTACTAGAAGGAATGTTGTTTGCTCTAAAGTTTAATGATGGAAATTATTCTACATCATTTTTTATACAAGCTATTATCGAATTAACGGAAAATTAGTGTTACTCATTCAAAAGTAGCTCATAAAAAATTATATTATTTATATCTAAAATTTCAAAATTTATCCCACCATCCTATATTAATATCATTATTCTACAATTCAAAGAAAAATCTCTACATATACTTAAATATGGGGTATTTATTGGTATTTATTATATGCTCTAAATTCTTCAAAAAAAACACATACTTTATCAATCCTTCAGTCCTTTAGCAACTTCTCCATTATTTAATAGAAAAGTTTCAAATCAATCCATATCTAATGGAATATACTTATACTACATCCAAATACATGCTTAAAATCCTCAACTCTCCAATACTTTTCTATTCTATAGTGGAGGAAAATTTGACTAATAGCTAAGTATAACCTTACCTAATATGTCTGCTCCATTGCCCATTTATCAATATTATTATTAATAAAATTATTATATATCATATTACTACATATTTTCACCTTAATATTATTAAATTATAATTATAAGCGATTCTGTATAAATTGAGTAAATTTTTAGCGAAAATTTACAATATTTTCTATAATTAGTTGCTTAAAGTTTATTAAACAGATCTTTATTAGCTAACGTTGATAAAACAGTATTTTAATATGTCATTATTAGCTATTCCCTTTTAAATAATGTCTATATATGATATTAACTCGCTTGTATTAAAACTTCAATTTTAATTGGGCTCATACAGATTTGAGTTAAATTACCAAATTACCAAATTACTCGTATATATTTATAGTATAAAATTTATATTATATAAAGTAGCATTGCTACATGCTAGTTACCACTATTTAATATGAAATTATCTAGAATATAGCCCACGCTTATTCAATAAGTACCATTTTCTCATTATATTAATACTTAAATTAATTAGCTCATTTGCTAGAAAATATTTAATCTATTAATTATTTAATTATTAATTATTTAAATTAGAAGGTATAAATAAAAGCAAAATTTTACTTATTTATCTGCAAAGATATATTAATAGAGAGGTAAACTTAACGGGACAATTGTAGTAAAAATTATTAATCCCAATATAATTAGAATTCTTGCTAATTTAGCGAGTTTAAGATATACGCTTGATATTGCGACTAAATATAAAATTATGGCTAAATTATCAAGGAAAAAAGGTATAATCAATTAATAGTGGGTAGGATAAGTCGATAAAAATTGTGGTAAACAGGTTAACTGGTAAAAAACAATATTGAAAAAATGTTCTAAGATTGAATAGTAATAAGGTTATGATACTAGTTTTTTGATATAAAATTTCCTTATTAAATATCAAACTGTAGAGTTTAGCTATTTGACTTTGTAGATCATTGAATAAATATAAAAGTACTGGATTTAACGTAGCTAAACTGTAAGTAATATAAATAATAATAAAAGGGTAAACTAAGACTAATTAAGCTCCTAATATAAAAGTTGTATATATTACCCGAATACTTAACTCTCCACTCTATGTTGTTGATCAATTTAAAACTTTGCCAAATTAGTCAATATGCAAATATTTGAACAATCAAATGTTTACTAGCTTTTAAGAAAGTGGCTAAAAGCTTTAATATATAATATATCGAAGTTGTGTTTTACAACAATATGCACTAAAACTTTACTGGGCTAGAATTATTCAGACTGGCGTTATAAAATGACATGCATTTTACAGTATTGAGAACATTGAAATATGAAATGTCATTATTAAAATTTTTAATTAAGAAATAGCGGCTTACTTTTTAAAATTAATTGTCAGCCCATTTTTTTACAAAAATTACTGTAAATTGTGTAGAGCAACTATCAAAGGTTAACTTTGGGTAATTAGAGTTAAAATTAGAGTTAAATTCTTTTATATTTAAAGAAAATATTTGACGATTAAGACTTAATAGGACATTAGTGAACTAATTCCACAATTAAATCGATTATAATAAATGCGATTATTAACCCTTACTTTTTTATAATTCGGAAGCTACAAGTTAAGTAAATCTTTCTTAATTTTACCTAATTTAATTTAAATTCAATTTTGTAGCATTGTTTATGTTAATTTTTTGTTAAAGCGCTTAAACAAAAATGCCAACAAAGTGGGCTAATTAAAATGATATATAGCTTTTAACCATTGGCTAAAAGTTTTAGTTCAAAGAAATATCTACTTAATTAAGGCTTATAGCTGCAATAACGATTAAAAAAGTAACCCCGTTACAAATTTTCTAATAATTAAATTTGCATTTAATTTGGTCGGGCCTAAATGCCAAATTATTTATTTTGCAATTTCCAATAATAGAGAATAATTAATAAATTCACAGTCTAATGGTTATTAAATTAAGCAAATAATTTAAAAAAGCTAATTTAACTGAATATTGCCAAGATTGATATGTGTATCAATTTCCTACAATGTAGTTGCTTTTAATAGTAAAAAATATGTTGGGATATAGGAAAATTAAATTTATACATAAATATATAACTTTAATGTGCCGCCTCCTTGCGAATATAAATAAATAATTAGGCAATGTATACCTTTTCACTAACAATTTATTCTTCCTTAGATTGTATAAAAATAGAAATTTAAACTGTTCTAGATTAGTCTAGAGGCTAAACTTTAGATTGCCGGGTAATTTATTAACAATTATCCACTTGAATTCCGGTGTTATTAAAGGTTTTTTTATAGATTTATATATAAAATTTACGTAATTACAAGTTGAAGTGATATATGCAATTTATAGCGATTTAGACTAAGAAAGTTATGTTTTATGTTTTAATCTGCGGTATATTAAAGATATATTAGCACACTAAAAGTCATATAAAATGGCTGAAAATGTTCAGAAAGATTAGCTACGGTTTGGCTTACCGCGTGTTTTCTTAGTTAGGGAATAGAGGTACTTGAAACCGGTTGTAAAATGCTATGAATTTTAATTATAGTTTCAATTAGCTTAGTGGAACTGATCGTTAATTGGAAATATTGAGTAGCGATATTCTTGATAAATAGATGGTATAAAAATGACTAATATATAGTCTATAGTATGTAGCATTTTTTCTAAAATATCAAAGAATAGTATAACATGGCACCACGAACTTTACTTGGCAGATGCTAGGATTAACTGAGATGCGAAGCCAATATGGGACCTATTCAAGAATTATGATTTGTTAAAGCTAATGTTCTGGCTATCAAATGGAAAGTTCCTAATTTGTATGCATCAGATTTACACAAATACTGGTAGCTTGATATTGGGCTAGTTTTATTCATACTGCTACAGAGAACTAGGAAAAATGACGAGATGATTAATTGATAATTATACACTGTAGTCTTTAAAACATTCCAATTTTATTAAACTTGTTATTAAGTCTCAGGCAGCCAGTCAAGAAAATTCACTTATATTAAGTGATTCTCCGAAAATTTGAGAAAAATAAAAATTAGCTAGAAATTTAAACGAATCAAATACTCCAAATTTGCATTATTTTTTGATTTAGTAGGCTGTTATCGGAATAGTGGGCATTAAATCATAACTATAGTTTAGGGGGATTTCTAAGGGAGTAAGATTGCTTTTTCTTATAGTGATTCTATAAATGGAAAGGACAGATCAATTTGCTTGATTCAATTCAACTAATTGGGTGTATGATTTCCAGCCAATCATATTGCACTATGCGTGTCACTTGAAGGAGTTGATTACTAATATAAATACGCTTCAAACCACTTCATTTCCATTCTAACTTTATTCCAACCATTCAAACTTTCGTTTGATTCAGTCCGCGTTGTATAGTTCTTACAAGCATATTAATAAATAACCAACCTAAACTCACTAACAATTAACCAAAGCCATCCTTGATTGGTCTATCTTATTATATCATTGTGATATCATCTCTTCGTCTATACTTTTTGTACTTTTATTAAATAATCAACAATGCCTCTTCAATTAGAACCAAACTCATTACAAATGAAAACCCCTCTCGAAGCTATTAACGCTAATAAATATAATACCGAAATCGATGATGGTTCCGTTGAGCCAAAGAGTTTAAAGCATAAACGTAAGTAAAATTTACTTTTTGAATGCTTTAATCTTTTTGTTAAAGTCTTCTTTGATTTCTTTAAAAAAAACTTTACTCATCTCATTCAATTAATTAGATTCGTTAACTCAATTAAATGATCCCGAAAACCTTAACAATCAAGATAATTCTGAGCGTAAAAAGCCAGGTAGAAAGCCTGCTAATGATGAGCCTGCTAATGTAAGTTTAACATTAATTCTTTTTAAATTGATTCTAACCTCTATTTCAGAAACGTTTGGCTCAAAACAGAGCTGCTCAAAGGGCTTTCAGAGAACGTAAAGATAACTATGTCAAAACATTGGAAACTAAGCTCGAGGAAATGGAGAATCATCAGCGTAAAACTGAAGAAGAAAACGAACGTTTAAAGAGCGAAATTGAATTAATGAAGCTCCAATCCTCTTACCTCCAAGAAGCTCAGAATCCTTTTGATCCTAAGTTTCAACCAAGCTACTTAAGTTCCTTTCCTGCCTTAGAAAACCCCGATAGCACCACTTCCTCCTCTTCTCCTTTTCCTCACTCCACAAATAACCTGGAGTTTTTGCAAGAAGAGTCACCTGAACTAACGCATTCTTTTGGTGGAAGTAGCGGCCATCCTAGCTCTGAAAGAGATATTCAACAATCCTTCGACTCTCCTGCCACTAAGTTCATAAGTAATGCTCCCACATTTACTAGTGCCCCAGCCACAATAGCTAATGCTATCGGTTTAGGAAACCATACTTCTTTACCTCATCAAGCTAACATCAGCGTTGCTGCCACTTCATATAGCACTACTTCTACAGTTCCCGTCTCATTCCCCTTTGATGCTACTACCGACCCAAATATGATCACTAACTTCAATGCTCTTCCAGAACATTTAACTAATCCTAACTTCTTATATGATCAAACTCAAGGAATGAATCCAATTGATTTATTCCAAAATGTTGATTTGTACCAACCTCAATTCACTAACTATCGTGATCCCACTTTGGTTAACCCTATGTTAAATAGCATACTTTATGATAACGACTTAGGCTATAGCGCTGCTAATACCAGTGTTTCTGGCATTCCCAATGCTGCTACCGGATTATTAGATCCTATTAACTTAACCAGCTTATTACTCAATCAGGATCATAACCTTGCTTATACCAATCTTGAATCTGCCCCTATCACTGCTTCTACAATTGATCCCACCCTAATTAACGCTCCTGCTAGCGAATCTCCACTTGTAAGCTCTACTCCAGAAGCACACCCATCTTCCGACGCTCACCCCTCTTCCAAATCCGAGCACGAAGAACACGATCCTGGATTTGATTTGGATGGTTTATGTGAGGAGATGCGTAAGAAAGCTACTTGCTCTGCTGCTAAGCAATTTATGGATGTTTACTGTCCTACTAAAAAAGCTGCTGCTACTTCAGAGCCTCAATACTTGCAGATTCAACAGCACTCTGCTCCCACTAAGCAATAGGGGTGCATTTCAAACACTCAACTTGCAGCTACTGCGTGTAATATCTAATAGCTAATGTAATTTACGTTATAACTATATCCATTTTTGGTTTATTATATTATATTCTATCTCAGATTTGAATTTAATCAACATTTAGTTTGATTAATATTCGCTGAATTCTCTAACCAACCAAAACATCAAATAACCCACGCGCAATAGTGTAGTATCGTATTTTTATCCACGTATTCTAACTAAACAAATGTTGTACATGATCTTAACTTTATTTTCTATACTTAAATTTCGTTCAAATAAAAATATTAACTCTTTTCAAATAAATTATATGATCTATGCTCTATTAATTTTTATTATTATGATAATAATCTCATTAGATTGATCCATTAATGAAAAATAATGATATCATAATTCCTTAATACAAATAAACATAAAAAGCCCTCAAACTTGTGTGTATATGTTTTAGAGTGTGTGATCAGTACTAAACAGCCAGATAACTTGACTCCATCAAAATTTATTCTCATCAGTCGATTAAGTAATTTATGTAATACAGGATTCCCAACCTTCTCCATTTATATTAATAATCAAAAAAAACACTTGGTTGTAATTCATTGCTTATCATAACTAATGAATTGCTATTAAGATCTCCTAATTAGTGCTGTTATATGGGGATATTCGTAAATTTAAGATGATTTTCATCAACGAAATTCGCTTTTGCTTAGTATAAATTGCGATGTAAAGTACGGAATTGATTAGTAATCAACTAACAAGTATCATAATTGCTCAATATTCTTCTAAATGATATTATTTAAAGCTTTTAGTTTATTCTTTTATATTTGTTCAGCTTATTCAATAGGGTTAAATCCTAGATTAATTAAAAGGTGGTATCAAACTAACTTTGTTGATCAGAGGGCTGAATTAGAGTGGTTCAACTTGGGGAAGTGTTGCGCTTCGGTGGATATTTCGCCGTCTGAAGATTTGGACTCTAGTCATTCAAATGATTTGGTTTGGGTTGAGGGTTTAGAGTACTTTCCAGGTGACATAGATCGTACCGATGATAGGGTTTGGTTCGACCCAGTTAAAGTAGGAATCAATTAATTCTTTGGTTTTAATGATAATTGGAATTATCAATTGGCATTAAGATTTAGCATTGTGTAAATTTTATAATTTTAAAGAGCAATTTTAATAGAATAAATAATGTATTTGTAATCAGTTTTAGTAAATCGGCTTTTTTGCGCATTTTCTGTATAATGATGCTAATTTACATTTAGAGTAATGGTTTAAAGCTAAACATATTTAATATAGCTATATAGCGATATTTGATAAGGTGATTAATAATTTTATTTTTATTCTACTGAGCTCGCATTAATATCACGTTTTTAATGTTTTTAATGTTTTTAATATGCTATAAAACACTCTAGTCTATGTTAACACTAATACATCTGAATAATTCTCTATTTGAGAATCATCATATTGGGCTATTTACTCATTCTATAGCGAAATCTGCAGGTCATTAATATAATAATTCAATCGTGATATTAGCAAGACCAGTGTAAATTGAGAGTACAATTAAGATGAGAAGCTTTTTGAGAGTATAATTTAATCCATCAAATTTAATTAAACTCTATATCATGCTATCTTATTAAAATGAAAATCTCCGTTCATGCACTCACTTTATTAACTTCAAACCGCTTTAGTCAATGTATATACAATATTTTTGCAACATTTTAATCAATTACTCTTTAATAAATTATCGGTGATAATTAGCTATTAATTATTTATCAATTAGGAATGATGATGAGTGTTAGCTTGCATGAAGTGGATCTTAAAGACTTGCTTGGTTAGTAATTTTAATATCTGGTTTGAGTACATTGCAATGTATTAGATTAATTGATTCAATAGCATTAAACAATAGTGATACTATTAATGAGTTAATATTTTAGCATTAATTTAATTAAAGCCAATATCTAAAACTATTAACTAAAACTGAATTTACAAATATATAAAACACATATAGCAAAAACATTTTAGCAGTTGAACTTAACAATAAATATAACAATCAAAGTTATAAGCACAATTATAAATGATTTTATAAAGCAATTTACAAAATAGATAATAACTTGAATGAGGCGTGATTAGAAGCATACTAATAAATCAAAGTAACATGAATTGATAAGCCTATACTTAATCTATATAGTATAATTGTGTAATCTGCATATAATTTGCAATTATCTATATACATATCTCGGACTCAAAATAAATAAACTTATTATTTTAATTCAAAAAATTTTAAATTTTAAGTTGAAAGTTTTCTAAAATTGACAAATTAGCGAGTCTGTCATCGTTAAAAGATCATATATGATCCTAATAGAGAAAATTTGATGCATTAATGGTTCTAATTAGAAGAAATTCTATATTTATATATAATATTGTTTTATAAGAACTGGAGCTTGGGGTTTACAGTCTTAATATTAATATAAAAATCATTATTATTTTCTTTTTATACTAAGCAAAACAAAAATGATAATATAATTATGAGAGAAAACAATTTAATAATGACAATAAAATGAGACAAATATGGGTTGAGAAAAAAGAAAAAAGAAAGGTAAAGATAAGTTAAAGTATAAATAATAAGATAAAGGAATAATAGAAACTTGATAGTAAAAATAAGATAACAAATTCACAATTCATTAAAAGTTATAATTTAACTAATTATAAAGTAAATATTTTAAGCCTCTTTAGCTCAGTTGGGAGAGCGTCAGACTGAAGTTCTGAAGGTCCCGTGTTCAATCCACGGAGGGGGCATTAAAAACTTTATGTTTAGTATTTTTTTTAAATTTGATACGAAAGATTCTAGTTAAAACGAGGACAAATTTGACCAAAATTTTTTATATGGGTTATTCGCAATATTTTTGATTTTTAGTATCATAATGTATACTAAAGACTATCTCTTATTAGTCAAAGTTGATAACATAGTATGCTAATACGATATTATTATCATTTATCTATTAAATAAGGACTATACACAATAAAAATTCGGTTATAAAAAATTAAAATTTTGAACTGAGCTCTTACAAAATTTGAATCAAATTAACCAGAACTACTCAATATATTTATATTCTTAATTAAATCTTTAGCTTTCAGCATCTTTTATTACTCTAAGACCAAGCTCTTTATCCATACCAAAATAAACGAAGTTGTAAAATCCATCATAATTTAATTAAATGTTATCTTTACTAATCCATAAACAAAACTTAAAATATTTATGTCCTATATAATTAATCTCTGAAAATGTTAAATTTAGTGATAGTAAAATTAACGTTTAAGAGTGATTTATACATTATAATAAAATACAATATTAATAGATTTTTTAGTGATAGTCAACTTGGTATGAAGTTGAAAGAGAGTAGGTATGGTAAATTAAATATAGATATGGTCTGCGTGAGGATTAAGCGATTAAGTAAACGCTATAGTGTAACTACAGTATGACTTAACCTCTTTTTCCGTTCCGTCCTGCTATATATAAACGAAAAATTTATGTAAAATTTAAATATTTAAATATTTAATACCATATTATAGGTTAAATTAATGAAGAAATGGAACAAATCACCACACTAGACTGTACCCTCAAGGATTTATCAAGTGTTTTAGAGGATTATGAGGCTTGATAATTTAGTATATTGATCAATATATTTACTGCTTGAACTCATACACTCTCATTAAGACTATGATCGAGTAATAATTGTATGAAAAACTAAACATGCTTTCTTGAAGATATTAAATAAGACTGTAATAATGGTATTTTGAGATCAATATCAAAAACGCTTACTATTAAACTTTGACTAAAGCTCATAGCAATAACATCACATATACACATATTTTTTACGCTTTATCATATAGAATTTTTATCAACTTTTATTATATTTTACATATTATTATTAAAACCTAAAATGCTCTGCCCTATCCTTCATCTCTTCAGCATTCCAAACACCTGATAATAACTCAACATATGGAATTAATAAATCTGCCAATCTTAACACTATCTCACTATTATTACTTTCGTTCTATAAAATCATTCAAATTAATAAATATTTATCAATATATTATCTAGACTTACTAAAGGACATGCAAAAGTAGTATTCTTTAAATTAACTGTTTTCAACGGTATACCAATTCCATTCCAACCAATACTCATTGTTGAGACAATCCTTCCATTCATAACAGTCCTACCATTCCCTTGTATTAGTCCGCAAATATCACCTAAACTAACTAAATTCTTTAACTTTGGTTCCAAAATGTTTACTTTGCTGACTAATACTAGTTCTAGGAGGGTTTTTGTCATTGGTTTTATTAATATTCCGTTTACTTGACCAATGGCGAATACTTCGTTACTGTCACCAAAATAACCCTATAAAACAGTGTTAGAAAGTTATTTAAGAATTTGTGTTAGCTGTGCTTACTTCAAACTTTCCAACAATAGGAAAAGGTAAAATATTGTTATTAACAACTTTAATCCCAATCTTAGACTTATAATAAATATTAGGAAACTGTGTCAAATCCAGGGCATCAGCGGGATTATCGAGGATTGTTGAGTAGATAAGGGTCATATCAGGAACTTGAACGAAATAACCACCGATTATTGTAACAAGACAAATGAATAGAAATAGGGAGGTTATTGTTAGGGATATACATTGACTTAGAGAATATTTTGTCGTGTATTTCTTATTCAGATGGGGCAATTTTGGAGGTGGAGCTGGAGACGTTACAAGAGTGTTTACTCCTAGTTTATTTCTATTACATGTTATCGCGTTTATTTGAATTGATTTACGATGTAGTTTGCTAAATATTATCCTGCTTCTTCTCTTCTCATTAACACCCATTTTGTTATATTTTTTATTTTACTATTATAACTAGTTAAATTATGGCGATATGTTTAATTTATATAATTTATTTTAGAATCCTGCAAACTAAATCACCTTAATTTACACATATTATGCAAGGGTTCGACATTTTGATTTAATTTCTATTGAATTAAGGTATTTTTTAAAATTTATAGAGTTACACTTAATAGTGTGTGCATTTAATTTATAATAAAAATATGTTACAAAAGTATTTTACACAAAATAATTTTTAAGTTCTCATATAGCCGAAGCTTCACAGGCCCGAATAATTTTTTTATATAGAATAAATTAGATAACTTTTAAATTCAAAATTAATTTAGTTGTATATTGTCCATTATTTCAGATAAATTGCTATTATTAATATATTGAAACTATTATATAAAGCCAATTTGTCTTGATAAACTATACTGAATAAAATAAAAAGCTTACTACTGTAATATAATTAGTATACATGAAAGACTATGATTAACTTGGTCAAATTTTGCACAAGCTCAGTCCAAAATTCGAATTTTTTATAACCAAGTTTTCACAATGTATAGTCATTATTTAATAGAGAATTGATAATAATATCGTATTAGCATACTATATTATCAACTTTGGTTAATAAAAGATACTCTTTAATAAGTTTTAATCAACTAAAAATCAAAAATATTGTGAATTTTCCATATAAAATTTTTTGATCAAATCTTCCTCGTTTTAACCAGAATCTCTCATATGCTCTTAGTAGTATATTTAAAATTCTTAAATATAAGGATAACATTTAGCTTTATTATATAGCTACAGTTTAAATAGATATACAAAAGCTTATAGCAACTAATATAGTTTTATTCAAAATTTTAAAAATATAAATTGTAATAATTTAATTTTTACACTCTTAAATATGAGCGATTCTAGTTACTTAACTCAAATTTTGTGTGAATTCTGTTCAAAATTTAGATTTTAATATAAGTGAGTTAATGTCATATATAGAATTAAATAAATTAGAAAAGTTGATATTATCATACTAAATCACTGTATTATAAATGTTAACTATCAAAATAAGTTGTTTGATACGCTTTATTCATGTAAAAATCAAAAATATTGCAAATTTTCCATTTAAAAAATTTAGGACAACTTCATCGATTTAACCAGAATCACTCATATATAGAAAGCCACTATTAGTAACTAAATATACCAATATAAGTATTAACTTGTTTTGTAAGCATTATTAATAAAACAATGGTATATATACTAATAACATACTAATATTAAATTTTTTAATAAATTAATATATATTTATATAAGTTGATTAGGATTGTAATTTGTAAAAAAAACTTAATACTAATAATATTAAATATGAGTAATTCTAGTTAATTTGATTC
>KQ964456.1:32948-46846 GCA_001566745.1 Conidiobolus coronatus NRRL 28638
TAACTCAAGTTGCTCAGGAACAGATGTTAAACTATTCTTAGCTGATTGAAGCTTTGGTGAATCTTCGTGAGCTGAGATAGGCTTTGAAGGAGCTTCTGATTCTGAAATTTGAGAAAGACCTATTATTATTATTAGACACACGTTAAATAATAAAATGTATATATAATGAACTACCTTCTTCAAATTTGGGACTGTACTTACTAATTACAGAATCGACTAATGACCCAGGTTCGTCTTCTAAGAATTGATTGAGCTCATCACTTGAAATTTTAGAAGTAACAGTGGGAGGCTTAGGGATTCTGTTAGACATAGATGTGGGGGATCCTCTATCGGTTGAAACTTGACTGTTTCTAACAGGCTTTAATTTTGGTAATACAGGTAATTGGTTTTGAAGCTATGTAAATCTGTTAATAATAGCTCAATATGGTAATAATTTGAAGTACCTCGTGCTCATGCTTTACAGGAGAGATTGATGCTTGATCAGTTGAAGTGGTTTTGCGAGGAAGAGGCATACCTCCAGCAAATAAGCCACCCAAACCACCTTTCTTAACACCATAAGCTGCAAGTTTGAAATCTAAATAGAATAAGTAAAAATAACAATATATCCGAATAAAATATACCAGTCTTTTTAGGCTGAACTTCTTCATTTGTTTCAGGTGGGTTCTCTGATTGAATTTTTTCAACAACCTAATTTGCTTCAGTTAGTAAAAATTGGTTTAATATAATAAATATGATTACATTTGAGGGAAAATATCCCTTGATTCCGTTCTTTTCACCTTTCCATGTATCTTCACGTTCTTCCAAAATTGTAATTACATCTCCAACTACCAAGGTTAGTTCGCCTGATGACTCTGGATTGTAGTCCTCAATAACACGTCCCAAAACTAAAGAAGGAACATGTGGTGCCTCAGAAGGAAGAGATGACTCAGGTTCTTCCTTTATGTCAGAAATTTCGTGTTGATCTTCGTGATCTTCGTGACCTTCCTGATCTTTGTGATCTTCAGCTTGTTCATTATGCTCTTTTACTTCAGCAACTGGTTCATCATGGCTATGATCATGCTTTGAAGCAAATGAAGGAATTGGTGGCAACTTGAATTTGCCGTGAGATGAATCATGTGATGAGGTATGCTTAGGAACAGGAATTTCGTTAACAGCTTTTGAAATTGCATCAGAGGTATCAGATTCAACATGTTCTATATGATTATCTAACATAAGAGCAGCAGGACCTTCATGAGACAAATCCAAATCTACCTTATTATTTAAACCGCTAGGTATCTTTGGAATTTTTGGTCCAGCTTGAACGTCAGTTGGACGGATTGAATCTGGAGATGCGATAACCTCTTCTTGTTGGTGTGGAGAGTTATCATTGCTAGAAACGCCCGCGTTATGATCATTTTCTTCAGCATGAGATTTCTTAAAATAGAATTAGGATTAGGATTTTTAAATATAAACCGCACTAATACTTACACGGTCACTATCAACAGAGTCTTTTGATTTTTTAGAGTGGCTACTTTTTCTTAATCCTGGAACTCCACCGCTGAATAAGCCTCCAATACCACCCTTTTTAACTCCAAAAGCGCCTAATTCTAATAATATGATAAGTTAATAGGCTTAAACAACATTGAATTATAAATTACTATCGGATATTGACTTCTTTTTACCATGACCTGTGAAATTGTATTAGTTATTTATTAATATATCCATTAAATAAAATTATACCTTGATGTTTTGATTCGGTATGTTCGCTATCCAAGGCTTCTGGCACAGATTCTATAGGTATTGAATAAATAAAAATATAAATCAACTGTATCAATGTATTTACCATGAGAATCTTGACCTGGTATTGAAGGTAAAGGTTCTATATACAATAAATTAAATGAATTTTAAACATATAGGAAATATTATACCTTTGTGAGTTTCTCTTTCAACTTCCTTAGAACTTTCTGGCTCAGGTTGAGCTGTAGGAGGAGGAGGTAGCTTATGATGTGGTTGTTCAGGTTTTCCATGAGCTTTGGGTTGAGGTGGGAGATCTAATAGCATTGAATATTAGCCTAACTGAGCAAATATAAAGATATTCAAACTTACCAGAGCTTGGAGGAGGTTTATTTTGAGGAGGACGATAATCATTTACAAACTAAAATAGTTAGATATAAATTATAATAATGGCAAAAATGATAGTAATTACATTTGCTGGGAATACACCAACTCTTCCGTTTAATTCACCTTTCCACCAACCTTCTTCCTTTTCTAAAACAACTACAATATCGCCCTTAGAAAGATTTAATTCATCTGGAGCTTGAGCAATATAATCATATGCAGCAACAACTTTTTCTTCTAAATAGAGTAACAAAAAATGAATAAAAATGTACAAAAAATAATTTTAAATATTTACCTTCTGTTTGAACTTGAGAAATAGGTCTTAAAGTCATTACAAACTATAAATTTAAAAAAGATTTTTAACATAAGAAAAAATCAAGTCACCGCTAAATTATCTTACATTTGAGGGAAACCAGCCTTCTTCGCCAGTAATAATATTAGTACCAACCCACCAGGTATCAAATTCAGTATTAGTAACTTTAATAACGTCATTAACATGAAGTGTGAGCTCATCCTGCTGAGTTGCTTGATAAGCGTGGTGAACCTGACAGAGCATAGATTGTCCTAGTTATACATATTAATAACATACCACTTATTAAAATTAAGCTATCTACCTGTCATATTTTATACTAATTGATTAATACTATTCACTTTAAAAAAATTTATAATTCAAAGAAACTTAAAAAATTAAAAACCAAGTAACAATAATTAATTCACTAAATAGAAAAACTAATATTTATAACTGTTAAATTAAAATCTAATTGGATACCCTAAGTTGATAGTTATCCATTTGAGTTAAAATTTAATTATTCTTTAATTATTATTCAATTTAAGTCACTTTTTAGTTTATTTTTGACTTTAACTATTCAAATAATAAATTAAATTAATATACTAATATATTAGATTTAAATATACTAAAACAGATTTGGCATTTATATTGAATTTTTTATAAAGTTTGAATGATGTAAATTTTTTTCTATTATTTTTGTTAAGATAATCAACCCTGCAGATTAACTAAATTAAAATAATTAAATTTACAGTATTTACATCAAATTATTTAGTTATATCGGCGATGCAATTTTAATAATTGCGCTTATTTTTCACCAATAAATACTTCCCTTTGTACAATGATTTATCATTGAACTAAGCGTATTTACCATCTAATTGCTTTTTACATCAACATATATATCCATATACTTATCCGTAGACACTAATCCTAAGCAAATTCAAAGAATTTGCATGAAAGTGCCAGTCTAATCAATCAGTGATGTAATACATTCTCCAAGATAGCAATTTCTCAGCATTGAACATGCAACTATCCTTGATCTGCAAATATTTAACTTATAATAAAAATATTCAATTTTCATCCGAAATCTTGACTTTGTTCATAATTTACGTTAGATGTTAAATTGTTTAATTTTCAATCCAAGAATTAACAGGTTTTGTGATACTATTTTATGTAGTAATATTTTGTGATCATTGATTCAAAAAAATTATAGTCTATGCTAGAAATTGGCATTTTAATTGATAATTTGAAGATAAAACAACTGTGCATATTATAATATTTTAAGATAAGCATCAAAATATTATTTCTATGTTGATTTCTATGAAGAAAACATATTAATTGTGAACGCCAATTAGGCTAACTATTTATTATATTAACCAGGTTGGAAATATTCCATCATTCTAAACTTCATATTCAAATAAATTTTTATTAGACAAGTTTTAATTAAAAGTCAAATTAAAACTTTTTTGTAAAAGTTTTAAGGCGTTTTTGAAAATAACCTATATGAGTTAAATCTTTTCAATTAGTTAATTCTAAATATAAAGTTCTAATATAAATTATTTTATGCTATTCTAAAGTATACGTCAACTCTCTACACCACAATCAAATAAAAATTTTAAAACAATTTATCCTTTCATCTCAATTAATTAATAATAATAATAATAATAAATATTTTGTTAATGTAATTAAACTAGTTAAGAAAATCGGCTCATAATTTATTTGATATAAATATAAACAGTTTTAAACCTTTAACTATTGCACGTTTAAGTACTTATTCTGTTATTTCTGCTACTAGTGTATAAAAATCGCAGCTAATTTTGTTAAAATGTTAAATAATTGATTGAATCAGATCAAAATAACAATGTATGTAGATTTTATCTTTTGAGATTCAATTATAAATCCACTAATGTTTGCCAAGCACTTAAATACGTAATAAATAATGTTAAAGTGAAATTTAAAGTTAAAATACTTAGAGCACTACTTAATAATCAATAGTCAATAAAACACATTAAATGCTAATAAATTTAACATAATAATATATTTAAAATTTTATTAATATAATATATAGTCTATACATCTATTGTAATCCTAGTTATATATTTAATATTAATTATAATATTTTTAGTATAAAGAAGACTTAGCCTTAATGAATATTATTATTTTAAAAAACTTAAATTATTATAAATATTTATAATAAATTTAATATAATATTAAAATCTATTTACATTATTTTTAATATGAGAGATTCTGGTTAAATCGAGGAAATTTGGACCAAAATTTTCTATATGGCAAATTTATAATATTTTAGATTTTTACATGGTTAAGGCGTATTAAACAGCCTCTTTTATTAGTTAATTTTTAATACAGTATTTTAATATGACAATATAGCTCTTCTCTTTTATTTAATATCTATATATGATAATAAATCTCTTATATTAAAATTAAAATTTTGAACAAAGCTCATACAAAATTTAAGTTAAATTAATCAGAATCTCTCATATTAATACTTTAATTTAAAAATTATACAATTTAATTAGTAAAATTATTGCTACCATAGTTCTTATTTAAAGTAGAAATTTGATGATATTATTTAATTATATGCTCTATTAACATTAATTAACAATGTGGCTGATAATATGCTTTATGAATATAAAAATTTAAAATATTTTCAAATTTAACTTTTTGTAAAAACTTTGATCATAATTTCATAACTTAGCTGAAATCTTGCATATATGCCAATCATGACTTATAACTTCTTCTCAATGAGCGAATTATTATCCATAAACACTGCTTAATAGCAATGTTATTTGAATTTTATGCCCAAATAGCTTTGGGACTATGAACAAAGCTGAGAATAATTTTGATTTTAAATAGCATGAGTTTAAAGAGATGTTATCATATAACTTTTTTATATTCGATCCCTTTGCTATTATCTAACTAAACTATATGCAAGATCTATGTTTTAAGATGTTATCTGTATCATTATATGAGACGGGGGATAATAAGCGAGATAGAGAGAATATAATAATGTTCAAATTGAATGAATTTTACTTGGTCTGTTGTTATAGATCAAACATTTAAAAACTCGAGCTTAATCTTAGCCGAATGTTTAATCATAATGAAATCATTTTAATATCTGATATTAAATTATAGATCTTTGATAGCATACATATATTAAAGATCAGTTTTGTAGCTAAATAATACCATATATTGTAATATTTAAAAAATGTATCAACTACTATAACATTACTAGTAGAATGTGCAAACATTACATAATTAGTTTTATAAATATTTATTGGTTTTAAAAAAAATAAAAATAATCAATGCTAAACGGAAGAACTTTAATTTGGCTAAAATATTAAATAAATCTATGCAATGATTGAAATAGTAATATTCTTATTTTGATATATCAACGCACCCCTAATTAAAATTATGCAAATAATTTAAGAATTCTATACTAAATTGAGCAAATTTAATAACCTAAAATTTTAAAAATTTTAAAATAATACCTCTATACACTTTCAATATCTGTATTATTAATGTTTTTATAATGATGGTAGTAGCTATTAGAGACAGGATAATATTAATAATGTTAGATTTAACATGCTAATAATAGGCTATTTATTTAGGCTATAGGCTATGTATTGAAATAAGCCACTTTTACTTTTAACAAAATCTTATTAACAATAAACCTATCAAAGTAAAGCATTCAATATACCTATATTAATAGACAAACCCGAACTCCAAATAAACAGTTTAACCATACAGTAAACACATGATAATTAGCAGATTGGTAAACAGTCCTCAAAATTGAAAACTTAATGAAACTCGGATATACAAAAAAATGGTTAGGTTATAAACTCAAATTAATATTTGCTAAATTAATAGTATTTTAATATTAACTTATTGGGCGTTAGATAAGACTTTTTGGTTTGACTTTAGGTTCTAATTCCAAATAAAATAATCTTTTAAAGTTGCCAAAATCTTGTATCCTAACTCTATATCGGTATTTTGTCAAAACTGTACACTTTTAACTAAGTTAACCAAGCCTCTCACATTATAATCTTTCCAATTTTTGTCAATTAATTTACAGTTAAACTTCCTGGCGTATAACTATTTCGGATTCGGTATATTACCCAAATTTAGAATCTAAAAAAATTTAAAAGTTGCGGAATATACGCAATTTGGTAATTTGATTTAAATAAAGAATTTATGGTTTAAGTTTGAGGAAGAAGAAAAGATAATGAGAGATTTGAAGTTTATCTACTTTAGTTAACAAAAGCTACCAGTAGTTAATTAGACTAAAAAAAGGGCTAGATTTAGCTAAAATATATAGAAAGATGTTAGCCTAATAATTGAAGAGCGTGATATATTGCTACTTTGCAAATAGTAAAGCTAATAGGGTTAAATGCATCTGAAAGAGTATAGTATGTATATAGTTAATTAATTATAAACAATACTAAACTCCATACTTAATATTATATAGTTACTTCTCAATTATTAGAATAATCTACAATTAACAAAAACTATTACTAAAATTTTAACAAATTTACAAACATCAAAATCTAGATTAACCTGCACTTTTAACCCATGTCAACTGTCATTCCATTAACAATCAATTAAATAGCACGCTCTTTTTAATGAAGTCATCATTAACATATAAGCTAAATCAAGTATTATCCAAAGTACTGTAATAGAAACTGCTTTTTTCTCCAGTTATTTGTAAGTCCCGCGTAATTTTACAATCTGTAGTATAAACTAAGGGTAAATTTTTTAAAAGAAAAATAAAAAATTTGTATGAGAGAATTTATAAATTTGGAAATTAATAATTAGCTTAAATATAAATTTTATTATACTTGAATGCAGTTTGATATCATATATTGATGTAACAGTATAGCTGTCATTAATATTATTTATTTAATCTACACAGTTAACTTTAACAATCCAATATCCATAATTAAAATAATAATAATGGATATTAAACTCGCATATTAAATTTTGATAAACCTAAGAAAAATCCTCAAACTGAAAAAAAATTTTAAAATAAATTTCCTACTTACAATATCAAAAAAGTATTTTTTATTTTATTAGTTTAACAAATTTATTGAATTTAGTAACGGGTAACTTATTAGTGCTGTTAAATTAATTTCAAGCTCGGGCTCATCCAATAATAAGAATTTAATGAGCTGTAATTATTCCTATAACTAATAAAACTAGAACATTAAAAAAATAACAAAATAAACTTAACTCAGGGGCGCTCGAACTGGAATTAGATAAAGGCTAATTATTAACTCTAATAGATCAGCCTAGCCATCATTTTAATTGGCTAACTTTTATATTAGAAAAATAGCCATAAATCTGTTTATTGGCGCTAACAGTTATTTTTTAATGGCAAATTTGCTCAAGTTCATCGCACATATATTTTTCATCCATTATTAAAATTTTTCGATTAACAAGCTATAATGGTATATATGAGTATTTCTATTTAAAGAATTTAATTTTATTTGATAAAATTAATAATATTCTTGAATAATTAAAAACAAGTTAATTTAAATAAATACATAATAATAATAATAATAATAATTTGATTTTGATTATAATCAGTAAATTATTTAGCTTAGTTAAATAAAATTTAAAGTAAATTCCAATAAAAATTATACAGTTTAATAATATGTACTTTCTACTCCATTATTATTATTTGATTTTAACTAAAAAGTAGTTTACCGCAAATAGATTACTAAAATATGCAGCTGTATTTGCTCTGTAATTACAAATATTAGCTAAAGAGGGGGAGTAAAAATAACTCAATAAAATAATATTTCATTTAAGATGTTTTTATATAATATTAATAAAGAAATAGAGTGTAGTGGAATAAAGTAGAACAAGGTAAGAAAAGAGGATTAAGCTGACGAAAGGTTTCTGTTATGAAAGAGGGAATAAGCGAGAGCTAGAATACGATTGAGTGAGTGAGTGAGTGAGTTTAAAAATTATTTTGATTCAGTTCAAAAAAAGTGCATGTTATTACATGCTTGTTTCAAATTAGCACAGCCCAAAAAAGTACAATTTTAACAAAGTAAAAAAGTCAAAAATTATAATGGTTCAAAGCAATGAAGATGATTGTTATTATATCAAATAAGATAATAAAAATTTTATAAAAATTATTAAACATAAAAATAGAATTTATACTAAACCACAGTCTTTTAAATTAGCCTTCACTATAATATCGTTAACGGCACTCATTACAAATTTAACCTGTGTAGTATCTGTTGCACACGTAAAATGAACGTATACGTGTTTAGCTTGGTTTCGGTTAAGTGCTATGAATTTGCCCTTGAAGTATTCAGCACATGAGTCGTATGAATTGTCACCTAATAATTAACCGATATTAGTTTAAGTTTAACAAATGTTAATAAGGAGTTTACCTTCATAATCTGGACACCAATCCTTCAATTGAGTCTTCTCTAGCTTCTTCTTTAATAAATCAGTTTTATTTAAGAAGAGAATAGAGGAAACGTTAGCGAACCATCTTAGATTACATATCGAGTCAAACAAGGTGTATGCCTCAGTCATTCGATTCTAAAAATTTAATCCAAGTTAGTCTAAGGAGTTTAATTAAATTTTGGATAAACTTACAACGGGGGTATCCTCCTGTAAAGTTTGATCAAATTCACTGATAGCACTCATAAAGATTACAGCACTAACGTTTTCAAAGCAATGAATCCACTTCTTACGTTCTGATCTTTGACCTCCAACATCCACCATCCTGTAGGTGACTTTTCCTACTTGGAATAAACTTTCTTGTACACCGAGAGTCTTCATTCTAGCTCTTAGAATATCTTGGTCGGTGGGAATATAATCTGCTTTGGCGAATCTTTCGACAGAGTTGAATAAACTAAACATCAGTTAATATTATTGTTCCTATGATAAGCAGTGTTTAATTTCGGATAACTCGGAGAATTAACCTCAATTTAAACTATAGACTTACTATTCAGCCGAGTCATTTAGCTGATACTCTCTAGACCTAGAGTAACAGTGTTGAACTCCAGAATCCTTCCAAAGTTCCTGAATAGCCTTAATAACTTCTGGAGGCAAGCAGTCACAGTCCAATACTTGATCAAAATTCAAGATAACATCCCTATGAACAGCGTTTGCATCGTCATTTAAGACAATTTCCAAAGCTTCCATAGCTTGGAGGATAACTTGAATAGAAACAATTGTATTGGAAAAGATACACTCCTTAAAACTTAATTTTTGTTCGTCTGTGTACCCTTTACCGTGAATAAGGGTCATTTGTTTTACAATGGTACTCTTTCCAGATTCACCACAGCCTATATAAAGTAGAAAGTTAGTTATAGTTCAGCATACAGTATATGTGGGAGTTATTACCTAAAATAAGTAACTTTAACTCATTTTTATAAACTTCCCTATCCTTTTTCAACTGCTCCTCAATATTCCTACTGACAGCTTCCCCTTGCCTATCGGAGCTCTGTCCACAACCCATATCTTTTTTAAATAAATTAGTTTACTAGCAAAGAGTAAAAACTTTTTTAAGTTCGATTAAATTATATAAACAATATCGCATATAACGCTTATTTAATGCGTTTAAAAATTAATATTTAGCAAAGAACCAGCCTAAGCACTAACAAAAAAAGAATAACAATCGAGTAATAAGTGACAAAAAGTAAAATTAAACGAACTGAGCAACCCTGAGAATTTCACCCTATTTAAATGAATTTTAAAATAAAAATTTATGGCTAATTTTCTCTTTATTAGATCTACTCTTGAGAATTTTATTTTAGTTTGGTTTAATTTGACAATCAATTGACTTTAGTGATGGAGCTTTGAATTGACACTGAGGGTTTAAATTGAGTCAAAGTAGAAAAGCTCCAACGATTGCTATTGGACGAATAGAATAAAAGTAGTTAAAGAGTATTGCTATTGCTATTGGCTGATCTGAAATTTGATATCCAATAACCAAAACTTAATGAGTGCCAGTGATTGGAGGAGCGTGTGCTATGAAAGGGGGGAAGCTAAACTGAGTTAGCGCCTGAAATTTGAAATTTTTTTGGAATTTTATTTAACAAATATAAAAAATTAATTTAGTTGAATAAATAGATTAACTCAGAGTTATGGTTAATTAATTTATATTGATAATTAAATACGCAAGTATGTAATACTTGGCTATCAAAAAACAACGATTATATCTCTTAATGCATTGTCTAAGTATATTACTAATACTATCATGCTGCTAGAAGTCAAGTTTAGCTCACTTAGTTTTACTTAGTTTAATACCAAAAATATTGAGAGAAACAGAGAAATTTTAGATTATTAAACGCTTGAGTCAAACAAAATTTCAAGTTTTTTTGATTTTTATTATTCTGCATGGTGGCGATGGTGGTTATGATTTTGATGGTTATTCGATGATGAGATGAAGAAGAGATTTTTAAAAGTAAAAAAACAATAATATTATTATTTAACTGTAATATTCTTTTTACTTTTTTCTTTATTTTGCTGTTAAAGTTGAGAATTTACACAATTTAATCCACTGCTCTGTACACTAGACCCACAACTCCAACATAAATTAACAAAACATACTTTGAGAAAATAAAGCAAATAGAGCTAATTACATCATAATATCCTTTACTTCCTCTTGTATGATAATATCTGTTAAAATTAATAATTAACGGAATTACTTCCAACTTTGAAATAAAATAATTCAAAAAATTCTTGTAATTTGATTCAAATCAAGTAATAAAAAATTTTATCTTTGCAGTTAGGATTTAGTACTTAACTAAGTAATATAAAATTTTTATTCAATTTATCTTAACAAATCTTAATTTGTAATGTAATATCACCTCTTCATTTCCCTAATTTTCAATCATAAACCATAATAGCATTAATTATTTAATGTAATAATAATAGAAATCAAACCATAATAACTATTTAACTACTATGCAGTTATTATCACAAATAGCAGAGATATTAAAATACCCTACATCAAATATAATCCCCCTTACACTTAAAAACCCCTTTTTAGCAAAGTTAATATGAAAGTATGGATAAAATCAATGATAGCATCCTGATTCGATGGTGGATATATATGGTATATCATCAACAATACTAACTATTTAGCTTAGAATCGATATTTAATTGTATATAAACTAAAATGCTTAATTAAATTATTAGAATAAAATATTTGATAATTGTTTTTTTAAACCAATAAACCTCATTAAAATTAAGTTATAAGTTATATTATTATATCAATTCCAATTTAACATGTGTCTAACTAATAAGATTATTATAATTTTATTAAATCTTAATATTAACCCTTTAATATACACTGATCATTAGTTAACTAATTAATACAAATTTGGAATAGCATTTAATTAGTATTTCAATATAACCTTATTAATTTTTTATCAAATCTATTTCTCAATAAATTTACCAATTAAAAAATAATTTACAAAACTATTGATATTGTTTTTCATTTGGTTAATTAGTATTATTGTTAAGGAGTAGTAGTTTAGTTGATTAATTCAATGTATCCCTTTATTTAAATATTAGTGTAAGGGTCGGTAAAATATTTTAATACTTATTTTTGGTTATTCCCTGTTTTTAAATATTACTGGTGCTACTTGGAGTGTGTGTTATTTTACTTTATTAATGGTTTTATTAACTTTTTATTTATTTTTGAATAGCATATATAGATCACTATCATTAGCGGGTTATTATCCTCTAATTTTATTAATTGTATATATATTTTACAATTGATTAGAAATTAAATTCAATATTTAGTTACTTTATTCCGATTAGTAAATATATAACATAATAAGAATCGTATTTAACATTCAATATATAAATATATTCGCATAGTATCTTTCTAGAAGTATAAATAACAAAGTAAACTTTGCTTTTTTAATTTTTATACCATTATTATAAAAAACAATCGTTTACTTGATTGAGAGTGATTTGATTAAAATTTTTTAAATAATACTTTTTAATATTCAACAATATTCTAGTTAAAATTAATATATTCCGGAATTTATAAAAATATTCCAAATTTGGTCAATATACCGATTTAATAAAGTAAATATTAATGTAAAGAGAGGGTATACTGTAAATTAAAAGTTTTAAAAAATATTAATAAAATAGGAGATAGAACAAATTTACACTTTATAGTAAAGTTTTGCTGCATACGTTAACAAATGGGTTTAACTAATGAACTTGAAGTATTTCCTAATAAATTTTTAGTGTTTAAGCCGATTTCAATACAACATTTTAAAAAGCTTTATAAACTTTAAAAAAAATTAAAAAGTTAACAAATTAGTAAAATTAATTTAAGTGTATTGGCTAACCATTCATTTTAGAACTGAGTTTTAATTGGTTTTCAATATTGAGAACTCGTTTAAAATTGATAATTAGCGTGGTTGCTTTTATTTTTACTTTTACTTTTAGGTTAAACTACTTATTAAGTTCGCTTTTGTCTGCTAAAATAGATATATCGGAATCCTTTATTATTGATAGGCCTGTTATAGATAAAACTTTATTGTTAAACTGATGGTAACTTATTTCAAGTATAGAGTATATATCAGATAAATAGCCTAATAAGTAGATATTAACTTTAAATAATAATAATAATATTTTAGCTGCTAGTAGCTATATAACATCATCATTAAAAAATACTAGTAATACAAATAATTAAAAGCATATTGGATAGAATTATTTTGTGGTTTTACTTTAAAATTTTTAAAATGTTCAATAATTTTTGGTCTTTATTTCAGCTAAATTTAGTAGAGAATTCTTAAAGAATATTTTACAAAATTTTTATAGCTATTTTATTGATATTAGTAAGAATATGGCGTTATAATTGAAAGTAATTAAACATATAACTATTAATTTAAATTATTCACTTTAAAATTGCTATTATATATTGGTTTTAAATTATAAATAAAGCTTTTACTAAAATCTTACTAATAATCGTATGTTAAAATTGCATAAACTATCTCATCTTTGCTTTGAAAAACAATGATTATTTTCTCTAAAATAACAAAAATGCTTCTAATAGTGTGTAAAACAAGTTTGTTTTTAATAAAAATGCTATAATAATGATATCATTATTATTAAACATTTGGCTAAGGTTAACTTACGTTTTAAGTGTCTGATTTATAATAATTTGGCTAATTAAACTACAATCTACTGAATTATTTCTTTTTACTCTCTTAACTCGGTTATAGTGACCTATATAATATAATAATGCCTCTAACATCTTATTAATAATTGCAAGTTTACAAGTTATAAATTTAACTAATTTAGTAATCAATCGTATAGATCGAATTTCAAATAACTGTATGAAAACATCTCATTAAACTCTCAATATATAAAATATTAATTTATACACTTTAAAACTCGAAATTACTATTCATTACAGTGTGCCAATAAAATAATATTATTATCTAAAAAGCAATATTGGCTATATATAGTAGTTAATCCGTTCTTCCAACATTATTTCATAATT
>KQ964456.1:78200-89414 GCA_001566745.1 Conidiobolus coronatus NRRL 28638
AAATTGTCATAAAATCAAAAAATTGTTGATTAAGCATTATTAAATAATCCATGTATGTGAGAATTCGCGTGTTTATTCCTCTCCACTCTTATAATACGAATCATATAGCTCTCCTTTATAATAAGTAATACTTGGGAATTAAAAGTCGCCAAGCTAGGTTAGCAACGAGGGGAAGCTGATTGGATAACACTTGGTCGCATTTATAATTGTCTAAATTCGATTGGAACAACAATTATTTCGCCTCCTGATTCGGTTTAGTATGTGTGGATTCAACTAGTTGGGGTACGCTAGTTTAATAGTTTTCTCCAAGCCTTCCTTGATACATAATATAATGTCATTAAATACAGTATATAAATTAAGTTGCTGTGCTAATAACCTTAACATGACGAGATTTAACCAAAATTCATGCTCTTAATATTTGCTAACTCGGTCAATAGTTATAAAATGTTGCCGAAAAAGCGTGTGCAAATAAATTAGAAGTATTTTAAATGCAGGTATTTGCAATAAGCACAAAATCTCCCCTATTAATGATTGATCTAAAGTGCATCAATTCCCTTAACTTTATATAACTTAGCTTAACTTCCATAATATATAAATAGAATAACTATCCCATTATCACTATTTATCAAATTAACAATTATTAAAAAAACTTGGGCCAAATATTTAACTTAATTTCACTCTTATATAAAAAATACTCAATTTCCACAGCCATATTTATATTGGAGTTTAATACCCGTAATAATAACTTTCTAATCTAATATTTAATTCCACTGGGTTTAACTTTAACTTTAATATCTTTAACAATTCACAGTTTGCTTTTTATTAATATCTAATTATGACAAAAGATACACAAGATATTCCTTCAGTCGTACTACCCCCTTCAATTAATATTCACGGCAGTGATGAAGGCCCTTTAGAGTCTTTTTCACCCAAGGATAATAGGTCTAATATGATTCCATCTACCAGTGGAAGTAGCTTAACTCCTAACTTTTACTCTCAAGCTACTAACAGTGAATCAACTGAGAACTTATCCACATTCTCTCCTGGCACTAATCCAATTCCTAGAATTAAAAAGAATCGCTCAATTGCAGATTTAAGAGCCTCAACTCTCTTTCTTAATCCAGATGGAGATGCTGAAAAGAGACTGTCAGTTTTAAATCCTTCTTCTAATAGACCTGCTTCTGCCCTCTACACTAATCCAAAGCGCGCAAGTCGTATTTCAAATACATTAACCAATGAATCACCTATGTTGGCAGTATACAGAGAATCTGCTCTAAAAACTAAGGATCCAAGTATTCAAATGGAGTTTGCTAAATTTATTTTTGAACAAATAGAAAGTTTACAAGATCCTGATGTAGAATCTGATATCCCTACAGACCCTCAAACTATTGAAAAGTTAACAGAAGAGGGAGTATTCTGGATTAACAAGCTTAACAAAGCCAATCATCCTGAAGCAGTCTACCTTGTAGGCACTTGGTATGAGCACGGTAAGTTCGGATACTCACCAAGTAATAGTCGCGCATTTTCTCAATATCAATCCGCTAATAAATCTGGTCACCCTGGTGCTATGTACAAGATGGGTGAACACTATGAACACCGCAATGATTACACTAGAGCCGTTGCTTTCTATAAAAAAGCATGTGCTTTAGGAAGCCCTGCTGCCAACTATCGTATCGGTATTGCTTACCTCTATGGTGATATGAAATTGCCTAAAAGTCAACAATCAGCTCATCTCTTTTTAAGAAGAGCTTCACAAGCAGCAAACAAGGAATTCCCTCAAGGTGCTTACATTTGGGGCTTGATTTTATTAGGTATTTTCGAAGTTGATTTGGGCTTAAGGGACGAAATTGAAGCCAGAGAATCTCTCGAAAAAGCTGCTGATCTCAAATACGTTCCTGCTATTTTCAAATGTGGTTACTGTTATGAATACGGAGAGCATGGTTTCCCTGTTGATCCCGCCAAATCCATTTACTACTACAAATCTGCAGCACATAGAGGCCACCCTGAATCACAGATGGCTTTAAGTGGTTGGTACTTAACAGGTGCTCCCGGCGTTTTGGAGCCTAGAGATCAAGAAGCTATCAAATGGTGCTCGTTAGCAGCTAATCAGAATTTACCTAAAGCAGAATATGCTATGGGATATTATCATGAAGTAGGTGTTGGTGTAGAAATTAACATGGATGAAGCCATGAAATGGTATCATCGAGCTGCTAGAAATGGATCTGTTGAAGCTAAAAAGAGATTGGAAAAAGATGCTCCTCAAGTTAGAAGAAGTGAATACGGCTCAGTTAAGATAAAGAAACACACTAAAGGCAAGGACAAGAAAGGGGACTGTGTTATTTGTTAAAGTATTTATCATTCAATTTATATTCTAATCATTCTTATCTTTATAAAAGTTGCAGAGCTGCTTATATTAAAATAAATTAATTATATAATTATTAATATGTATACTTTAAATTTTTTTTGAAATATAAGTATATACTGCAATTACGCCCTTTTCTATACAAATATTCACATAGTGCTGTTAAAGTCTTCAGATTTAACTTATTTGAATCTAAACATTTATAGTGTAACATCATTAAATCATCTCAACTTGGTATTATATAATATCTATAATTATGCAGTTTAGTTTGCAGTATATCTTATTGAATTGAGTTTTTATTTAATTTTCGTTTAATATAAAGTACAGTTTAAGTGTAAATAATATATCTATTAGTTAAATTCGTTTTCAGTATCATACTTTCTCAAGTACTTTTGCTCAACATCTCTAACTTCATCTAAATTGGTTAATGAAGATTGATTAGCAGCAGCCATAATAGACTCGTTTCCTTCAGTCAATCCTCCAAAGATATATCCATTAGCTTGATCAATAGTTTTTAATAAATTGAACATTGATTCTTTATCCTAGCAAAAACGATATATGGTTTAGAGAGAAGAATTGTTATACTAATACTTTAACCTACCTCTACTTGCAAGGTTTTGAAGCTAACAAGACTAAAGTCTTCAATTAATTCGCAAAGTACTTCGTTTAACTTTTTAAATTTTTTCCCAAATTGGCTCTCATTCAACTGATATAGTAAGTAATTCAGATCCAACACTTCAGTATAATACTCTAAATTGAAGTCTATCGAAATTTAGAATTATACTAAGATTTGTCAATATACTATATATACCTAACTTTCCATAACTCTCCATTAAATCAATTTTAGAGAGAACGTTTACATGAGGCAACTCCAACATTAGCATACCTTTTAAGGATAAAAGGAGTACAGAAACAAATTTTGTTGGATCAGTACAATAGTGAGCATCTACTAAATGAACACAAGCTAACTATAGAAACAGTATTTTTAATCAATAGATATAAATATATTAAGATGCTTATTACATACTCTATAATCCAATTTTGCTAAGTGATCAACAATATTTTTAATGACAAAGTTATGAGTAAATAATTCGGCTTGCCCAGGCGAGTCAAAAATAATGTAATGATCTATTAAATATTTTTGCTATCAGTTTGATTAATATTAATGAGCATTCATGCGAATTACCTGGGTAATTCTTTAATTGATCAGTTAACCAATTAATATTCTCTAATAAATATTCTAAACAATACATAATACCCCCGTTAGGACCCAAATGATAAGTCTCCATTGCATCTTGTAAAGTTATTAAGTCTTGAATATTAATAGCGCATTCATATGGAATAAAATCATTTGCTGGGTCTAAGTTGACAATTACACATTTTCTAAATAACGACAATCAATTGATGTACCCTATATATATATTGGCCTTTTTACCTTTTAATTCCTTCAAAAAACTGCTGTGTTCCATAACAATAAGTGGTTTTTCCTGAGCCTGGAGGACCAATAACAATCTACAGTTTTTAGTTAAAGCTTTTGATTTTTAACTAATTATTATCATTACTTGACCAAATGGCATTTTAAAATTCAGTTTTATTAATTTTTGATTATTAATCAAAACTCGATTTTATTTAGAATTTATTTAATTAGTTTAAAATTAAGTTATTATGGGTTTAATAATTTAATTTAACTTTTAATTTAACTAGTTCATCCAAAAATTCATCTATTTTGGTATGAAATACCAATTTTGCTTGATCATCATACTTTGTAGGGCTTAGATTAACTATACTGAATTCTCTACTTGCTAATACTAGTCGATAAGCTGAAGGAACTGTTAACGATGACCCTAATACAAATAACATTTGATTCTCTTTTATAATATCATAAATTTGATCTCTAGTATTTGGACTCATATTTTCTCCAAAGAATACTACTTTTGGCTTGAATGTAGGTGTATCGCACTTGGGGCAATCTGGTAAGTTGAACTGATCATAGTTAGTGCTATCTGATAATTGAACGTCTCCATCAGGAGTAGATTTTATATCAGATGGATCTTCAGGCTTGAAAAAACGCTCCCAATTTGGATTTAGATGCTTTAATTGAAACTGAAAGTCGTCTCGCGAGATTTGGTATCCGCAAGTAGTGCAGCCCACGTTATCTAAAGACCCATGCATTTCAACAACATTCTTACTGCCAGATTTTTGATGCAAACCGTCTACATTTTGAGTTATAATAGAACTGATCAAGCCTTGTTTCTGTAATTCTGTCAAGTTAAAGTGAATGGAATTGGGCTTTGACTTGGCAACTCTTTCATATCCAAAGAATGATCTAAGCCAATACCTTTTCCTATTATACAAGGATATAGTAAATTGTTGATAAGTAATCGGCTTATGATTGGGATTTGTTACATAAACGCCTTTTGGGCCACGATAATCAGGTATTCCCGAATCTGTGCTTACACCTATCAAAATTTAATCTATTAACTAAACTATATAATTAATATGAAAATCTTACCAGCGCCAGTTAATACGGCACAGCTACCATTTAACCTCGCTAAATGCTCCAAAAATGGCCTCAAATTTGCTGGTGATAGCTTAGTAATTATATTTGACATTAAATGGATAATTTAATCACTTGATAATTTTATAATATTAGATCTTAGAACTGGATGAGAGACATTATAATATTAGATCAAACATCTAATCGATCTTAAATTTTCCAAAATAAGCATTGATATTTGTGGGACTGTTAATAAATAATAAAAATAAAAAATGATTAATAAACAAAAATGGTTATAATATTGCATATAAAATTAATTTTAAAATAGACTAAAAAATTTCGAATATTAATAAAATTTAATAAAAACCAATACAAATTCTTCAATTAAAAAGAAATTTAAGAAAAAATTGACTAAAAATTTCAACTTGCTTGATAAAGCAATTACCAGTTATCTATCAAACCACTTAAATACTACTTACTTCGCTTCAAAAAGCAGTTTGATTCTTCTTTTCTAATATTTCTTTTAATATTTTATTAAATCATTGACTAAGTTGAGTAGCTACTTTTAATAAATGCACATTCAGAGATATCAGTTTAACTCTACAGTTTGGGTTCAGTCTTGGTTAAATGGTAATTACGAGGGCTCAAAGCTGAGTGGTCAAGGTTTGATCAGTTATGATACAAATTCAAAAGGTAATAACTTTGTATTCAACTTCTCTCACAATACTAATATTCTTAGGTTTTGGAAAATGTTCCTATCCAGAAGGAAGTCACGGCTATTTCACCGGAGTAAGCTCTGCAGTGTTCAACAGTGCAGTGAGCTGTGGTATGTGCTTAAAGGTCACAAATCCTAAAAGCAAATCAAGTGTGGTTGTCCATGTCGTAGATCAATGTATTAGTTGCCAGGAGGGAGATTTAAATATGAATAAGTTAGCATATAGCGTGATAGGCGACTTTACTGCAGGTACTATAAAAGCTGTTTGGGAGCAGGTTAGATGTCCTACTATGGGACCTTTAATGTATTATTGGGATAAATACAGTGATGATTGGAATGCCTTATTACAAGTTAGAAATCCAGCATACCCAGTTCAATCAGTTGAAATTCAACAGGAAGATGGTTGGACACCATTAAAACTCAGAGATGATAATCATTGGGAGCTTAAGCGCATGGGATCCGGACCATTCAATATTAAAGTTAGAGGAACTAATGGGAATATAGTTATGGACAACAATGTATCCATGAACAAGCTAGAGCTTCCAGTTTACAGCGATGGTCAGCTTTAATCCTTTATATAGATTTCATTTTGAAATATTAATTATGTTTTTAATCAGTATATAGTTTAATTAATTTAAGAGGTTTAATGATAAATAAAAGTAACATTTATTTTTGCTAATAATTGATTAATTGTCATAGAAATCAATGTGGCTACCAGATTTGAACTTATCATTCCAAATTAAATCAATTAATTTATCGGAACTTATTTCCATATCAACTAGTTGATTCTAATAGTTTCAAAAAATTAGAAAAAAGTTAAAATTAGTTATAAAATTATTTGAATAAAAATACTTGCTTTACCTCATCATGTAATTTTTGATAAACTTTTCTCATTTCTCCATCACCTAATATAGTACGGAAATCACTTTGCATTTCATTGTTAAGAGGTCCAGGTGCATAGTTTAATACTTGAATATCAGGCTATAACCATTATTAGAATTAATTTTAAATAATAGAAAATGATTTACATGTTCTTTGGCAACAATTTCCATTAAAGCATTTCTAGCGTATTTAAAGGTACAGTACAAACTCAAATAAGAGAACGTTTGAACAGCACAAAGGGATGAAGTATTAACAAGAGAAGATTTAGTAAATTGTCCAAAAGATCTCCATTTTTCGAATTCAGCGCTATATACTTCATGTTAATTAAAGATATATATGATTTAAATATATTATTACACTAAACCCCATAAAGAAGTTAGATTAGTATTCGAATACTCTTGAACCTGCTCCATGGTAAAAGAAATGGCTTTGCTTGATATGTCACCTAAGCTTCCTGCGTTATTAAATAGAGCCAAGTTCTTATTTGAAGCTTTTAAGTGCTCCTCAGTTTGTGTACTTTTCTAAAATAAAGAATTAGAAAATGAAGTATTCAAGATATATCTAAAAATCACCTTGATTAATTCAGAAATTTCTTCAAATTTAGTTTTTAAATCCTTAATGTTGCTTAACTCGACATTATTAACAGAGTGAACTCTTCCAAAGTTTCCTAATTGAGTTTGAATTTCGGTCTTAGCATTTGTCAATTGCTCTTCATTTCTTCCCAATAAAATAAGATCAATAAAGTGACTTGGATTTTTTAACAACTGTTTAACATAGGACTTTGCAATTGATTTGCCAAAGCCTTTATTAGATCCAGAGACTATAACAAGATGATGAGTTGACATTGTTAATAATTACACTTATTTCCTTTTTATCAATAATAGTTTTATAAATTTAACTTACATCATCATCCACTTGAATTTATACTTTATTAAGTTTCATATTTTATTTATGGTTCAATTAAATTACTTAATTTAATATACAGCAAGGATGGTAATTTATTTTGTACAGGTTAAATATTTGATTTATATTGCCATATAATAATTAATGCAAAAATCATTATATATTTAATCACATTGATCAAGTCTCAAAATCTACTTTTTGGAAGTTTTCTTATTTGGGAAATTTTGATCTTTGATTAGTAATTGCGCTTCTTTGCTTAATTTACCAATCTTCACTGGTGGAGGGTGCTCTGGGCAGCTTCGTAGATTTGGACGAGGTGGGCGTGTTGATTTTCTTAGTATTCTGGTTGATGGCGATATTTTTGATTTTTCGGGAGTTTTTGACGCTGAATTCTTATTCATTGTTGAGTTTGAAGTACGAGGAGAAGGTGGTGTTAACGATTCGGGAGCATCAGATGTGAGGGTAGATAGTTCTGAGCTTGAACTGTTCTCAGCGGGTGACTTAGTAGGAGAAGATTCAAGCTGCTCAAGCGAGTGAAAAAATGGCAAAAGTTCAGATATATCAAACTCGCGAGTCAAGGTGCCTAGTTTTGGATCTGTTTCTAAAGCTGACCATCGCTCTTGCAGCGTTGAAAAAACATTTTCAGCTCTTACTTTATGTCTTTTAGCTGTAGAATGAAAAATAGTTGTCTTATCATTATAAGTCATACAATTATCATAAATAAGTGTAACATCAGCCTATAAGAATGTTAGATATAATATTTGATAAACACTTCATATAATACTTTAAAATCTTCGATATTAAAATAGCAATTAGAGTTAATCTTGTTTGTTATGGTAGAAAAATCCATTGGCTTCTTGACTATAGTTGAGTATAAAGGAGCTATCTCATCGGTTACCGGCTCTGCAAACAAAAACATATTATCCATTCTAAATAAGCCCAACTATTAACCAAAGTCCTTATATTTAATGTTAAAATTACCTTTGTAATTTAGAAACAGCCCAAAGTAATAAGGATTTTTGTGGGACGAAAAATGCTTCCCAGTATTGTGTAATACTACGATATAACTTTGCTTTGACTCTTTCTCTCTTTCTGATCAGCTCAGTAAGCATAAGAATTCTTTCCAGCTCAGTTCTTTTAGCTAGTAAAGACTAATAAATTTACAATTTAGTTTGTAAAATCCAATAATAAATATATATATTATGCTACCTCATGTTCGCTTTGATGCTCTTGCTCACCACCCAAATTGGTAGGAATCTTAGCAGTCCATGGCTATATTGAACAAAGGTTAGGTAAGATATTAATAAAAACAGTAAAATAGTACCTCTAAGTGCAATCTTTTAATCAAATATGCCCCTCTATATCTCTGCTTCTTTAGGGACCAATATTGACAAACCCCAGTAACAAACCACTCTGGCTGAGTCAAATTAAACGATGCTATTATTTGAAGAGATGACTTGTATAGTGACGACGGGACAATAATTTCTTCAGTAGAGAATGACTGTTGGTGTGCTCTAGCTGATTTTGATGCGGTAGAATCTATAAAAATCGTTAACACGTTAAACAACTAAAAAGATATTGAAAACCTTTTCGCTTGTATTTTGTCTGCTTTGGCAGCGTAGAGAATTTTTCAAGTAACTTTTTCTGAGCTTCGTCATAAATTACTTTATCCTTAAATTTCATCTAATTAAATAAATTATATATTAAATCATTGCAAAGAATTAAAATTGAATATGCGTATTACTGGAGTGTGGCGATGACAGAATACTTTCCAATCAAGAACGTTGTATTTGTTTAATTTAATTTTCATATAAAACTTAGCTTCTCGCGCACATGTTGCATGAAAGGCGGTTGTACATGATTTTATACTACATTGAATTGGTGCACCTTGTTTTTGTTTACAAATATAACATAACTAAATTGAATTAAATAGAAATCTGTATGAATTAATGTGAAGATTAGTATCATTAAAAATATATAATTACCAGTTTCCACCTTGATTTTGGAATCTGGTCAACGTTAGCTATTGGCTCCATGGTATCCAGATTTACGAATGAAGTTTCAGGAACCCAATCAGCACAAAGTACATGTGCCCATTTATTATTGGTAGTCTGCTTAAAAGCCCCTCCTTCATTTGGGCATAATAAACAAGACTGGTATAATAAGAAATATTTGTTAACAGTGATAATTATGTATTATATAATAATAAACTTACCACAGGGTTACTAGGCGATACCATACATTTTCTACATAACCACTCTCCTTCAGGAATGAATGGCACTCCATAACACACTAAATAGAATAAAGTTAATAAATAAAATAATCAAATTTTAATCAAGTTACTTTGATGCACAGCTAAATCGCAACCATCACAAAATACTATACAATTAGAGTTTTCACAATCATTTTTATCACAAATTTCGCAACATGCATCAGATTTAGCCTGTATATCTTGAATAGTTAAATTTTCATACTTTTTCTGCCTTTGCTAAAAAATTATGAGTTAATTTAAATTTTAAAGATTGTTGTAAAAATTTGTTACTATTTCAAACCATCCTTTTTCAATATGATCCATAAGAGTTTCAAACGCTGTTAAGTATCTAGGGTCAATTGAACTTGTCCTCTTTTTCGACATAAATAAGTTTAGCCACTTTCTATCTAAATAAAACCTATATGATTAATATAATATTACATATATATTCATAAAAATTTACCTTCTTCGTCCATATCATATTCAATTTGTAAATTAGGCTGATCAAGAGACTCTATTAAATGATGCTATTAATAAAATTTTGACAATAATAGTCAGAAAAATATTTACCTCTAGCTCTTAAAAAGTGTTTATTAGGTAATTTGAATTCAGCGATATACTCGCCTTCATCATTTATTAACTTGTGATTGAGGTAATCGAATATTTCTTTGGTTTGGATTTGAACTTGTGGCAGTGATAATTGCTCTTTTAATTTTGAATTATTAGAAAGACTGAGCGGTGTAGAGCTCTCGCTTTCTTTTAAATTAATAAAGTTTGTTTCTTTTGAATTATCTTTTTCAATAATATTAATTTCTAAAGCACTGCTTAATTCTAGATTCGGGAAAAGATCCTGAAAATTTCTCTCTTCAGGAGGTTTTAGAGCATTTGTTGTAGCCTTTGAAGTTGAGGGTTTTCTAATTGGTTTCCCTCTAGAAGGCGGTTTAGTTGTTAATGGTGAAAGTGGTATAGATTTAGTTTCATCTGCATTAACAGAGGTAGTACTTGGTTTCCTTATAATGAGTTTAATTGACGGCGATTTATTAGGATTATTATTTAATCTAGGAAGCGAATCATCTGAGCTACTTTCATAAGCGACATCTGCAGTCATTATGTTTTGTATAAACAAAATGACAACCAAGTAAGTATATCAGCTTAGTAATAAATAGTTTTTAAGTTATAATGCAATATTTAAACGATACTTTATAATAAAGTATCTATATCAGGAGAAGAGTGTTAAAGTTTTTAGAAGGAGTATTTAGCTTATAAATTTTGTTCCAACTTTTTGAATGTGTTGACTAATTAAGTTTTCTCTGTTAGGGAAATCAATTTTGATACGATTATTTTCGTCACTCGTTCATGATTAGGACTGATAATTAGATTTTGATTGGATTAGATAATTTAGCTTTCTTTGATTAATCACCCAGTTTAAAACTCATTTTATAATCCAATCAAATTAAACATCATATTAAATTATATTAGAAGTTAAGATTTGTTTGCAAAAACTTTGAAAACGCAATATGAAAGAGTTGCTATTAATAATATAAATTTAATAATTATACAACACTACACTTAATTTTCTATATTGAGCTGTAGAACTTTAACTT
>KQ964456.1:153608-165992 GCA_001566745.1 Conidiobolus coronatus NRRL 28638
ATATATAGCAGAAAAAGTTAATATTATTTGAAGCTTTATAATAATGCTATGCTTATTGCAATATCAACTCTCTATATATTTAAATATATAACTATATATACGATATAACCTTAAATAATTCTGAGCATTTATAATCAAGTGTTTATTAAATATAAGTATTTTCTGACAAAATATTTTTAGTAATAATTAAGGATATAATTGAATGAATAAAAATTTATTACAAAAAATGCCCCCTCCGTGGATTGAACACGGGACCTTCAGAACTTCAGTCTGACGCTCTCCCAACTGAGCTAAAGAGGCTTATTAATGAACATTTTTCTCAATTAATAAATAGCATTAATTTGTGGATAAACGATTAAATTTTGTTTTCATTCTTCATTGGCTATACAATTATATTTTTTATAATTATTACATTCATTTCTTTTTTGTCAACTATATTATCATATTTTCTTCATTCTTCTACCAATATTTACCTCCAGCCAACATTCAATTTTATTTTTTATAAAATTTTAATATTTTTCATAATATTATTTTTTATTTACATTTCTAATTATTTATTTTATAAAGACCTTTATTCATTTATTTAATTTTGTCATATTGTTTTTTATTGTTACTAATATAATCATATATTTGAATATTATTAACCTCTTAAATTTTCATCTATATATAACTTAATAACTTTAAATATACATATGAAACTTCATTTAAGCTAACCCAATTTTATTCAAAATTTCTAACAGAATAATTATTTTTATCTTATTTAAGCATATTTAACAATGATTTGTACTATTAATGCTATAAATTATATATGTGGGTATAATTTGATGGCTATTCTCATCTAATATAGACTAGAATTGTTAATATATTGCTTATAGTAAAATTGAAATTTAGAATTCTTGTTCATACAATTTTGAATCAAACTAAGTAGAATTGTACATATATCATTATCTCCGATGTACGTGGAATACGCCCCATTTGAGTAAAATCTACATATTAGTAACATTACTTGAGATATACACATATAGCCAAGCATAACCCGCATTTGGAACACTAAGCTCTCTAAGTCAATAGCTTTTAATAATAAATGTACTCACATTAATATTAGAATTTCACTAAATAAAAAAATAGATTTGATTAAGCACAAATAGCCATCAAAGTAGCATGAGAGTTTAATTGAATAGCTCATAAAGCAGGTTTACAGAGCTTTTCATAAAAAGTGCTGTAAAAAAGGGCAAAACTATTTAAACTAAATTAATAGGCGTTATTCTATCTAGTTAAAGAAATTTAAATTAAATTAGACATATCACCAATATATTAATAACGAGTATCTTCAAGATTATTCAATAAATCAGTCGTCATATGAGTTACATTACTCTAACAATAATTCAATTCCACTATTATCACTGCAGTGTGAGTGTCCGAGTTATATTAATGGAGATTCACGCTCTATCATTGTACCATTCAAATAGAATTAACAATGAATTTTAACTAGTTAAATTGTTTGATTACAAAAATTTCAATTCAAAAGACGCAATTTAAGCCTGCATTAATCAAATGGCTTAATACGCCAACGGGTGAGTAAATTAATGAGTGTTCATAAAAGATTAACTCATGTTGCGGCAAACAATAGTTATTATAAATACTTGATTAGTCCAATGGGTACTTTAGAAATCTCTCACAATGAATAAATTGTTACTTGCTTTAACCTATTTGTCTGCCGGATTAACAGCGCAGGGCGCTGCTAAAGAGAAGCAACAACTTGTTACTTTACATATTAATACTCCTGAAGACGTCCAGGTTTACAAGCAGTTCAATGATAATGGCGATATCGATGTTTGGAAGAAAGTTTCTAACAGCACCGTTCAAGCCAGAGTTGGACAAAGTGTTGCTAGCTCTTTAAGATCTCAGCTCTCTGCTCCCATTGAAGTAATTTATAATGACCTTAATAAGTTAATTCAAGAAGAACTTAAGCCGGCTGCTGTTGGATATGCTGATGGCTTAGATCCTTTCCACTACCAATATCACTCAACTAAAGATATTTATCAATTTATGGATCGATTAATCTCAAAACACTCTTCAATTGCCAAATCTTTTGATGTAGGCAAAACTTATAAAGGACAAACTATTCGCGGTGTTAAAATATCAAAAGGTAACGGCTCTAACAAGAAAGCTTGGATTCTTCATGGTGGTATTCACAGTAGAGAATGGATCACTGTATCTACTGTATCTTACCTTATGGATCAACTCATCACTCAATCTGAGTCAAACTCAAAGATCAAAAATTTGCTCAATAATTTTGATGTTTATTTGATCCCAGTAGTTAATGTTGATGGTTATGAGCACACTCGTACACAAGACCGCTACTGGCGTAAGAATTTGCAGCCAATTCCTGGAACTCAATGCACTGGAGTAGATTTGAACCGCAATTGGGACTATCAATGGTCCAATAGCGGTAAAGATCCTTGCAAAGAAGATTACCCAGGTACTGGTGCATTCACAGCTCCAGAAACATCTAACTTGGCCAAATTTATATCAAATGTTCCTAACAAAAGTGTTTACATCGATGTCCATGCTTATGGAAATATGTGGATGTACCCTTATGGATATAAATGTGATCAAGCTGAAACGAGCAGTGAGCTTCACACGCTTAGTCAAATTGCCACTAAAGCCATGGTTCAAGAAGGTGGACCTCAGTTCAAGTATGGCTCAATCTGTAAGACTATATACCCCGCATTAGGCAGCTCAGTAGACTGGGGCTACGGTGTAGCCAAAGTAAAGTATCCATTTGCAGTAGAATTAAAGGGGTCACCCGAAACTGGTGGTTTTGTCCAACCCGCTTCTGCTATTATCCCTCAAGGCAAAGAATTTACTGCCGCCATTTTAGCAATGAGTGATTATTTATCAAACAATAAACAGCCTCAGCAACCTCAACAGCCTCAACAGCCTCAAAAACCACAACAACCCCAGCAACCTGAACAATCTCAGCAACCGGATCAAGACCAAGACCAAGACCAAGATCAGCAACAACAGCAACCTGAATTACCATGGTGGCAACAACAGCCACAGCAACCTCAATTACCCTGGTGGCAACAACAACAACAGCAGCAGCAGCAATGGAATCCAAATCAAGGATTCTTGAATAATGGAATGGGAGGATGGCCATTCCAACGTTAAATCAAACAGATAAATATTTATTCAAATAAATAAAGTTACATATTACACATATTGAAAAATGATATTTTTATAAGCTGCGTTAATTTCAGAAATTTTTAATAACTCAAAATAAAGTAATAAAAACCTAATTTCGAATACAATAAAAGTCAAAAATATTAAAATTGTAAACCAAAACATCAAGGTATTCCCAATAGTGATACAAAAGAAAAAGTAATGAGTAAGTTTAAAGTAATTTATATTTAGTTTAATTTACAGCTATTGTAAGAAGTTTGCTTCCAAACTTGTAAAATTATTAAATCCAACGCAGATCCTTAATTTTCTCTGATTTAAGGTTTATATTAGTTTTAAATAGCTAATATTCTTTCGATCGGTTTAACGATAGTATCAAATATTATAATTGGTGATATATTGAATAAATTTTATAAACCTCAGTGTATATTTTGGTAATTTACCTTGATATCTGAAACTGAGTCCAATTAACTCAATTATTGTTGTCAAATCGGGTTAATCCAGTAACTCAAAGAGTTTAATCCTTGCTGAGAATTTTTATTTTTTCGGGAATATTTAAATTGATTAGGAAATTTTTATTGCTTAATTTTATTCAGTTAATTATTTTATTCTTTTACATTCAGTATTTCTCTCTTTATCCTTTACTTTTTCAATTAAATAATACCCTTCCTTTTGTTAATCTCTATTAATTAATTAATAATACAAGACATATTAATATTCCATATTTTTCTATTTTATGACTATTCACTCTCAATTGTAATTCTCTATAAATTAAATTATTAAAATGTTATCTAACCAATTTGTTAATAATTCCTTTAATAATAACAATAACAGTAATATGACTACTTCTGAAGTAAATGATAGCAACACAGCTCTATATATATATATATTCTAACATAACTTTTAGCTACCTCAAAATATTGACCAGTGGGAAAAAAAGAGTAAATTAGGAAAGCTTACAGGGCACGAGCTCTCTAACTATTTTATTCAAAGATCCCAGCTCGAAGAAGAGTACGCCTCAAAGTTGCAAAAATTATCTCTAGAAACTTTTGGAAATTCTGAAATAGGAGGCTTGAATAAAACCTTACTAAGTTTAACTCAAGAAATTAATACTACTAGCGGTGTTCACTTAAAATTATCCGAACAATTGAAAAATGAGTTGAAATTACCTCTTGAAGATTTTTTAAGTCAACAAAAGTCTCAAAGAAAAGAAATAATTCAAATATTAACTAAACTCAGTCAAGATAAATCTGCTTCTCAAGCCAATTTAAATAGAGCAAGAGCTAGAGTTGAAGAAATCCCCAAATTTAGCGATGACCCTAGAAGATATTTAATCGATCAAGAGTATCACGCTTGCGTTCAACTTTATCAAGAAGCTGCCTATCGCTGTGACACCGAATCTAGATTAGCCTGCTCGGTAAATTTATTTTTTAGCTATTCACAAGAGTATTATTCTAATGTTATTTATGAATAGAAATATGAAGCTATAGAAGAAAATAGAATACAATTCCTTCGTAGCACTCTATGGAAATACGTTAATATGATGTCTTCTAGCTGCGTTTCTGATGACGAGGTAAGCTTCTAGTACGATTATTTCTATTTATACTAATTTTGCATAGGCATTAGAGAGAGTTCGCCAAAGTTTGGAGATACTTGACCCTCGCTCAGATGTAGAAATATTTATGAGAGAATCTATCAATGACAAGGCTATTATAGAAAATGGACTAGAAAATCCAAAGCATAAAATGTACCCAACACCATCGCATAGCGATGAAAACCAGCTTTCATTACCCAACCATAGTGGTATAAATACAGGATCACCCTTAAAAAATGAAATTCAATCTTCAAATAACTCTGAAGGACCTAAGTTAACACAGATTTTATCATCACTCCAGCACACACAAGCTCGCCCTCGTGGAGCTGCGCTACCTACAAATGATATCAGTGCTAATATGAGTATTCCAATAAGCTTGGGTCGTCCTATTCCTTCTTCTGTCCACGACCCTAACAAAATAATTTCAAACGATTTAGTCACTGCTACTATAGCAAGGAGCCCAATTTTGGCCGCCAAAAGATCTTCAACATCTGCATCCAGGCCATCATCTATCCCACCAACTCCCGTCAGTGTTCCTATTTCTGCTGCTGCTCCGCCTATGCCCCACCCAGCTCAACAAATGCCTCCTTCTTCCCAATTCCCTCATGGTCCATCACGAACTCCAAGTGTGGCTCATGGATACCCACCACGAGGCTCTCGTCCAAGCTCTCCTGAACCAAATCCACAATTTGGCAATCCTTATCACCCTGGACACCGCATGCCCCAATATCATCCTTCTGTTGGTCCTGGATCTCCACACCATCCTCGCACTCCAATGAACCGACCAATTGGACAATCGCAGCAGCAACCACCTGCTCAGCAACAACCTCACCAAGGCAGACCAATGGGACCTGGCCCTGCTCGCGCAGCATCTCCTCCCCCTCATCACTCGATGATGGGACATGTGTCTCCTCCTACAGATATTAAAATGGAGAACAACCCATCTCCTAGCATTAATACCAAAGATCCTAGACCAATTCTCTTCTATGTGCGCGCAATTTATGACTACGATCCAGAAATCCCAGAAGAGATTGCTCTTCGAGAAGGTCAAATGGTTGCAGTATTAGCGACTCAGCTTGATGGCTGGTGGGAGGGTCAAGTAATCTCAGAGCAAGGCACAGCATCAAGAGTTGGTATTTTCCCTTCCAACTTCACGGAGCCAGCATCACTCTAACATAACACATATATCTAATTACTATACAAAGATTAATTAGAACTATTTGTATTAATCATCCTTCCAATCAATACCTTTTACCCTTCAGCTAATACATTAATGTAAATTTTTTATTATATATACAAACTCCTTTTTAATACTAATAAATAATATTAAGTAATTCAATATTAACACTGCTTTTCAAATGATTAACTTTGAAACGAAAAAGTGACTTAATTTTTTATATTAGTCCAAAATTACTTTTTACCACATATATATCACTTGTTATTAAAGAATATTAAACAAAGTTTAAGTGTATTATATCAAGAAAATATCTACTGGTTATACTTGTTAAAACTGTGGCTTTTGCTAATAAAAAATGAATAGTATATACATACACGCATTTGCAATACTGTAAATTGGATACAATGCAAAGAATTGAACAAACGAAATTAAAATCCCATAATAATAAAAAAATTTATAACTAAATAAAATAAGTTGAGACACTGGGATAGTTTAATATTAGTGTAAATTAAAAATTAGTAAAAACTAATTAAATAATAAATTTAAATAGTCAAGTAAATAATAAATAATTCAAAATGAGCAAAGCACCTACCCCAGAACTTAAGAGGTAAATATATTTTTATAATCAACGTAATACAATTAAAGTTCAAATTTGCTAACATTAACCTTTTACATAGATATATGGATAAAAGAATTCAATTATTAATTAACGGAAATCGCAAAATTAGAGGTATTTTACGCGGTTTCGATCCTTTTATGAACTTGGTAATTGATGAAAGTGTCCAATTTGGCGAAAATATGTCTGATAAGGACGTCGGTATGATTGTAAGTTAAATAATATAAATAATAATTAATTTTGTTGCTAATAATATAATATTTTTAATAGGTTATTAGAGGAAATAGCATCGTTACCATAGAAGCTTTGGAACCTTTACATTAACTTTTGCGTTATATTATTACTATTGCTGTAATGCTTATTTTTTCATCTTACATAAAAACATCGGAGCTGTATATTAATACAAATTACTTTCTAAAATCATCGTATTACAGTCAATATATTATAACTTGTATTTACATTATTATTATTTTAACATGAATTTTTTAACTTATTAGTTTGAATTAAATAACTATTATATGGTCTCGTGGTATGTCAATTTTATATTTATTAAATAATAGAATGAATAGAAACTATAAATCACTATTTAACAACCAGTTACAACTGCTTATATTTTACTAAAATCGATATTTATTTATAAAAACCATGATAATACACATTTAATTATTTCATACCAATGCTTACACTTGTTATATTCAATGACGTTTATTTAATAAGAGCATAAATAAACTTATTGCATTTAAATTGGCTATTTAAATGCCTTTTTTCTCATTTATAGCTGATAAAACGATAAAAAGAGTGTTTTAAGTTAATAATGGATAAGAGCAGGAAAAATATAGCTAAAAGAGAAATAAGTTTAATGAATTTGTAGTATTTTTTATTTGAATTAATAATAAAAAGGTTGGGGATATTATTGAACTTAGTGAGCATCTTCTCTTTGAGAAATGTAGTTGATAGCATCAGCAACAGATTTAATTTCATCAGCATCGTGGTCGGGGATTTCAATACTGAATTCTTCTTCAATAGCCATAACAACTTCGACGGTATCTAAACTATCTAACTTAAGGTCGCGGTTGAAGTGAGCTTCAGCGGTAAGAGCTTCAACATTAACCTTTTCGTAACCCTTTAATAAATCGAAGATTCTAGCTTGAATTTGATCTTTAGTTAAACCGGCATCACCATAGAAACGGACGGGAGTCCAATTGAGTTGGTTGAAGTTGGTCTTAGCGGCAACGATGCGGGAGGGGGTAGCAAAGCGGGTGGTGCGGGTAGCGATGCGGGAAGCTTGACGAAGTAAGTTTAATTGCATTTTAATATGAGTTTGTTTTAAATAATAAAATTGGTATTTCACAGAGAATTGTGATGACAAATAAAAAAATTTTATATGATCAATTTAGAGATTGATTTTAATGGGATTTGAACCATTGATTATATTTATCCCACAATCAATTTCATCAATTGATCATTATCTATTGAGACATTCGTTGCTGTGAATGATGTCATATTATCCAAGAATACAATATTATGGCAATTAATACAAACCAAACATCCGACAGCGACACTTCTAAGCAGTTCGTTAAAGTACTTTACTTTGCAGGTGCAAGAGACGCAACAACACATGGAGAATCCTTCGATTTTATAGAAGTTGACGAAACTCCTTTTAAATTAAATCATTTACTTCAAAAAGTATTTGAATTACATAACAAATTGTCTATTATAATGGAGACTGCTACTATAGCAGTCAATAAGAATTATATTATTTCTGACTCTTTTGACCACATTGTTTTACAACCAAATGACGAAATTGCTTTAATACCTCCCGTTTCAGGTGGCTAATTTAAAGCTTTCATCTTGCAGTATTTTTGTTCTTAATTAACTCTCTAATTAAAATTATCTACTCATCTTTTTTACCCTCAAGCTTCGCAGATTATTTTTATTAAATAATATACTTTAGTATACTCTAACTAACAAAATATTTTATTTAACAGGCTGTTTTTATAATAATATTTTAATTAGCTATTAAAGCAAAGTTATAATATTATTTCTCAGACTTTATCATATTATTAATTTTATTATAAAACAGATATTAACTGGTATTAATATAAATAATAAAGTAATATTTATTAGCATTTTTTATATTTAAGCTATCAACCTAACATTGGATATCTATATATTACTAAGTTTAGCTAATTACACTATTTTATTAAGCATTGTGACTAGAAAATTTTAAATTAATCATTCAATTTCTTGCAATAATCAATCTTATGACACAGTATTCAGAGTTAAATTAATTAATAAAGAAATTAAATAACCGTTAATTAATCTGTTTTGCTAATTTGTTAGTTACAGCTTATATATTGATACAAACAATACTCGATACAAAAATAAATTGGGTGGAAAATTATATATTTTACTGACTCAGCAACTAATTTTGCATATGAGAGATTCTAGTTAAATCGATAAAATTTTGTCCAAATTTTTTATAGGGCAAATTTACGATATTTTAGATTTTTAGTTGTTTATACCTTATTAAACACGCTTTTATTATTTAAAGTTAATAATATAACATACTAATATTATATTAATAAATTTACTCTTTTAAAAATGATTATAGGCGCTAATAACTCTCTTATATTATAGTTAAAATTTTGAACTGAGTTAATATTTGAGTCAAATTAACCAGAATCATTCATATATTTTGTTTAATTTTATTTGAATGTGAAACTACTGTAACCTCTACTCAGTTTTGCAGTCATATTGAAAGTAGTCTGTTTTATATTGTTTTATTTTCGCTACTCATTCATAGCACAATAGGTTAAACTATAGCTATTTCTAAAAGCTAACTTTTTACCACTTAGTATTTGTACACTTTAAGAAATTTTGAATCAAAAAAAGTCAAATTAAAGAACATAATAATAATATTCATTATAATTATAGGTTAACAAAGTTTTGCTCAAAAACTTTAGCTTTATTAAATTACTTAGAGTTTAACTTTGTCAGTATAACTAAAAATATCTTCAATAGCTTAAATTACTCAGCATGTTAGTAGGTGTTATAATATTAAATTCATATTCAAGAATTAAAATAAAATCCCCATGTTTTCATGATTAAGCAAGTTATCAAAACCAGGTTGGGTTCAGTCCTAATAATTTTTTATCAAATTTTGCTTGGTCTGCTAATACGCTAATCATGGCATCTTTAATTTGATCTTTAGTCAAATACTCTTTCTGATTAAAGCTTGAAGAGTGCCATTTGTAGCGCTAGAACTGAAACCGACAGGTAAGATATCAGCGGAAGCTACTGTAGTGTTTAAAGACACGGGGAAGCCGAATATAAATTGTGTAATGAAGAAAACTTAAAGGAATAAAGTTAGCTGCATTTTATAAACAAACTATAGAATAATGTTCTAATTGGTTTTATTAATTAATTTCAGTTTCTAATTAATAACATTTAGTGTCTATTTATATTGGTCAATTGTTTAACTTTTGAAGATTAAAACTTCTTTTTTAGTTAGTAAACCTCAATATAGCACCGATCCAAACTGAAAAATAAATTAAGATCAATGCTATCGAGTAAGTTTTGTTTTAGTATTTACCAAGTTCAATATTATTATAACAAATATTAACTATATACTCAGTTTATTTAGCTATGTAGTTATTTTTTCAATAAAAGAGTATAAAGTTTTATCATTATAATTTGCGTACCAATATTTATAATTAATATTTTTATTATAAAATCGCTTAAATTGACAGCTTTAATTAGAATATAGTATATTGTAAAAGCTTAATTTAAGATGTTTTTGTATAAATGAATTAGTCTATTGATTAAATATCAATTATTTTGGTATAAAATCTTATATAGATCGTATATTTATAAAGTTAAATATTATAGTATTCCAAATCTATTGATATGTTTTCCCAATTAGGAAATTTAATTTTTCAATATATTTTAAAATAATATTGGGTTTAGAAATATATTTATAGTTTTTATATTCGGTTTATTTTTGATGGCTCTTTAGTATTTTGCTATTTTAAAGTTAAAAATCAGATAAATTTGATTATCTTTAATTTTATTAACGATTCAGTATTAATATAAGTATATTATATTTTTCTTTTATTGAGCAGTCTCATTTAAGTTTTATGTTATAAATAGAATTGATCCCATAATACCTTTATCAAATTACTTGTAGATTGCAAAAAATACATTTTAATTGAAATATTAAAGTTATTAACTTTATACAAAATATGTTTAATTTAATTAGATTAATAATAATAACCCTAATAAATAAATATAAAATACAATGAACGCAATATTTTGCTAGATTCTATGATTCTACTAAAATAAAGGCTATGAGTAGCTTCAGTGAGAAAATTCTATTAGAGATCAAGGCAGCTGTAAGATCATTTTAAAATTGGAATAAAATTTAGATTTCCTCAAAAAATATTTAAGTGAGAATAGGTCTATTAATACTTTTAAAATTACAGAATTCTGGAAGAAGCTGAATTAGATATCTCATTACTGAAGTTAATTTTGTTTTGAAAACGATTAAGAAAGTAGTTGAACCAGAGAGCACATTTGTTTATAAAACGGTAGTACAAAAAAGTTAAAGGCTAATTAGCTCACTATTATATTGTATTAGAGTATTTAAATTAGGGTAGTTCTACTAGCTATTCTTAAGCTGTATAGTATTCAACAGAAGAAACTGTTATAAAGGCAAGTTTCTCTTATATATATGACATTGAAAAAAGCTGCACAAAGCTTACTCAGAATAAGTCAAATATATTTTTTATTTACTAGATAAGCTAAATACAGCCAATAATTCATATAAAGAGCTGTTTGCAGATTCTTTTTAATAGAAATTAAGCGTTCTTACATACTATAAAATGTCTTAGAGTCTTAACTCATAAAGAAACAGTATTTTTATGTATATTTTCATCCATTAGTAAGCATCAATAGCTAACAAATGAGAATTATTAAATTTTCTAACAATCTAAAATTACTACTATTAGCAAATTTCTAAAGCTTTTATAAAAGCTTATATATTTGAGAGTTTTATTAGTACTGCAAGATGTCATAGTGATAGCATCTAAAACTTCGAATAGTATATCTGACAGTTTATTTACAAGCTATACTAACCTAATCTATCTTTTTAAAATCTTATGAATGAACATATTATTTTCTTTATCTTGATAATATTTATTTAGCTAATATTATTCATATTTAAGATTTATAGATACGTAACTAGTGGGAATGTCTAGGAAGTAGTTATGTTGCATATTAAATATAGCAGATATAACGCTTTTAACTATTGTGTAATTATATCAGCATGTGCTATATTTATAGTATTATTGTATGTGTGTATTATTTTAGAATTAACCTGCTATTAAGTAGAAATACTGGACAATATTCTTGTAATTTTCATTAAGTTATTTACTCTAGTATGAAAGTTATCTATATTGTTCATATTGTATTTAGTTTTTAAGCTATTTTAGATTAACTGCTAATTTGAATCTCATAAAATATAAAGTGTTATTATATATTAATACCAATTAACCATATTAATTCTAAATGATAGCGTATTATATAATTTTTATCAAAAATCAAAAAAATTTCATTTATTATCCTGTTTATTCTCAATACAATCTAAGTTTCAAAATCAGATAAAAATATTTATTAGGATATATACAAGTAAAGCATAAGCTAATATTTTCAGCAAGATTGATTAAATAGCATAAAATAATTAATATTATAATAATATGGGTAAGCCTAGAAATTTAAATAGTAATTATAAAGCAATTCTAAGTTGGTACATTT
>KQ964457.1:8408-19491 GCA_001566745.1 Conidiobolus coronatus NRRL 28638
ACTTGAATCAAATTATCCAGAATTACTCATATTCTAATTTGTAATACAAATCAGAGTATAGAGCTATATTTGTTTGTTTAATGAAAACATTTTAAACTAAAAATATATATTAATAGAAAATTTTATTCAAAAAAGGTTTTTAAAATAAATAATAATTTTAATCTAAAATTATTATTAACAATATAAATTAAATTCAACTCATTTTTAGTTTATTTTCTATAAAAATTTAAAATAACGAATAAAATATTAATATATATGAAAGATTATAGTTAACTTGGTTCGAACTTTTGTATGAACTCAGTTCAAAATTTTAATTTTAATACAAGTGTATTGTTAATATATATAATCATTTAAAAAAGATAAGAGTTGGTAATAATATATCAAAACTCTACTTAAAAACTTTAACTAATAAAAGAGGATTTTAATACGCCTTAATCATTTAAAAATCGAAAATATATTTATTTGCCACATAAAAAATTTTGGACAAATTTTCCTCGTTTTAACCAGAACTTTTCATATATCTTTTTAAATTTTTTATTTCACATTTAGTTTATGAACGAATAAAGATGTGCAGAATGATCTATAGCTCGATTAAAAAGTAATCTATTACTCCTAGTCAGCCTTTACTACTATATATAGAGTTTAACATTGACAAAATCTATAAATTGTTGAAAATATTTTCGATTCTCTAAATATAATTAATGCTAGGGCGCATGTATTAATATTTTGTAGCACACGTTAGTATAAATGTTATATAATATTAAATTATTATAAATAATAAACACTTTTTAATTTTTATCTGTTTATTTGAAATAATATTCTATATTTGACCAAATATTAAAATATTAAAAAGATTAATTATATTATAATTAATCATAGTATCATTACTATGGAATTACTAATTCAAAAACAATATTTTTATTTATGGGTATTAATGCATAACATAATATTCTAAATAAGTGAAATTTTGCAGCAAAATAATTCAAATTAAATAACTAAACAAGAATACATTTAATTAAATTAATTAAGCCATCCTTTTACTGACCTTAGTATAAATACAGGCTTATTAATCAAATAATAGTAATAATATGAATTATTATAAAATAAGAGAATTAGCGTACCCTTGCAATTATGTTGTATCTATAGTGGGTATATTTTTATCTATTTTTGGCACCATAATAAGTACTTTAGTAGTTCATGTAATACTAAAAAATAAGTGGAAGATTTTGAGCATTGACTTGAAGCTAATCTGCTTCACGTTAATATTTGATATATTGCACTGTTTTTTAGCGTTTACAAGCGGTATATGTGACATTATTGGGTTTGGAGATTATTTAAACTCTAGATTTACCTGCTCTCTTAATTCTGTCTTAACGATTTTCACAGCCATAACTTCTATTAATCTAGTAGGTGTAGTTGCATTAGAAAGATATTTACTTATTATCAAAGCAAAGACTTTAAATAGCATAGTATATTATAAACTTATACTAGGACTACAGCTTATAAATTTAGCGAATGGCGTAGTTAGTGGTACTTTTGGTGGCTTTAGTATAAGCTCTGCTTCAGTTTATTGCATGTTCAATTTGAATAGCTGGGCAGGAATAGTTGGCAGTACAGTTTTAAGCCTATCTACAGGAACTTCAATATTTATGATTTATTTCTGTTATATTAGTATAATGATAAAGCGAAGAAGCTCAGCCCTTGAGATTCAAAAATTATTTCCTTTGAAAGCGAGAAAAATTAGAAACGAAGCAAACTCAACGATTTTAAAATCAACATTAATCATTATTGCCAGCACTTTTACCACTATACCTTACTGTGCCGTGATGTTTATTAAACTCTTTAATCCAAGTTTTTTAACTCCGCTAGTTGCAGCTATATGCCTTATATCTGCTATGTTTAATATGGTATTTAATCCAATAATCGTACTAAGGTTAAGGATAGATATATGGGACGAGATTAAAGTATTATTCTTCATTAAATCTGACGGTAGTGATATTATTAGTAATAATGTGGATGATTATCAGTTAACTATTCTTAAAGAAGGAGATAGTGAAGTTAACACTGTTTCTGTATAATTATGAATAGATTGTATAACTTTTCTTTGATTCATGGTAATAAAGTTAAAAGTACTTAAGGGAGTTAAATAATTTTTAAATTATGTATAACTTTTTATTATATTTATCATATTTGAATTATTACTGCTATAGACATTAAGGGTGTTTAACTTGCAAGCTTTATACTTATTTAAATTCTCAAATCTGTTTGTTTATTTTAATAGAAATGTTTAAAGTTTTGTTTAAGTTATAAAATAGTTATTTTCTAAAGAAATATTATTTTACGAGAGATAATATAATAATTATTTTTGGAAGAATTATGGTTCTAATTCATTATAGTGGGGCAATTAGGTAACTAATTTATAATATTTGGATAATATATAAAACTATAGACATATTACGATAATATCGGATACATTAACCTCAAGACATTATTTTTACAAGCTTATTGCTTAGAGCGATAAACCAATATAGTAGCAATATGTCACAGTTCATCTTAGTGTACCATGCTCTATTAAATGAAATAAAAGACAAAATTATAATTGTTTGATTTTTTATTTTATTTTGATTACTTTTCAAATTTGTGTCAGTTTATATGAATCATTATTGAGTGCTTACCTGGTGCCTATAACGAGAACTATTTTATTAATGCCCGATATGCAGTGTGAATAAACTTGCACAAAATTATGCATGACATTTGACAAGTAACGTAACGCCAGTTGTGTGATTTGCTATAATTAAATTATGATATAATTTCATCATTCTGAAAAATTAATGCCCCTCAAAAAGATAAACTCATTAATCATTACTTTTCTAGCAGCTCAGAATAGCAAATTACCTTTTCATCTTGAGAGGCTATATCAAATCATTAGAATTTCAAAATTGTGGCAAATTAATTAAAAAAAATTTGAAAAAGTGATTCCAGATTTAGTGATTAATATAAACGGCGAAATACCCGATTATTGAAGCCAATAAGGGTTAAATAATAATCTATTATTAATTAAAAATAATCAAAGCTTGCATTAATTAACAGGATATTTATAACATAGTTAAGGTAGCTAAACTTTAAGATGAATTATTATGAAATAAGGAAAACAGCGTATCCATATAACTATGTCGTATCTATATCAGCAATACCCATAACTTTATCTGGTATGGTATTAAGCATTTTAGTTTTATCACTAATTCTTAGAAAAAGTTGGAAGTCGCTAAATATTGATTTGAAATTGATTTGCTTTACCCTCATTTTTGATATGTTAGAGTGTTTTTTAGTTCTTACAAGCGCTATTTGTAATCTCGTGGGCTTTGCTGACTATTTAAACTCTATGTTCAGTTGCACACTAAACGCTGTAATTACTATATTCACCGTTGTCACATCTATTAATCTAGTTGGTGTAGTTGCAATAGAAAGGTATTTGCTTATTGTAAAAGAAAAGACTTTCAAGAATACAACCTATTATATGTTTATATTAGCTTTCAATTAATTAATTTGATCAGCTGTGTGGTTAGTGGAGCATTTGGAGGTTTTAGTATAAACTCTACCTCAGTTTACTGCCTATTTAATTTAACAAAATGGTCAGGGTTAGTAGGGAATATATTTTTAACGCTATCGATAGGCTCTTCAATAGGTATGATCTATTTCAGTTATATCGGTATAATGATAAAGAGAAGGAATATAACACTACAAACTCAGCAAATATTCCCTTTAAAAGCGAAAAAAATTAGAAAAAACGCAAACTCAACCATATTCAAGTCAACATTAATAATTCTAGCTAGTACTTTTACCACCTTGCCATACTGTGTGCTATTATTTATTTCACTCATTAATCCACAATTCTTAACTCCATTAGTTGGAACTCTTTGCACTTGGTCCATTATGTTTAATATGATCATTAATACTATTATTGTTTTACGGTTAAGGACTGACCTTTGGATTGAGTTTAAAGTTTTAATTTTAATTAAATCCGATATTAGCGAAAATGATAGCGAATTGGAGAATGACCATAATTTAACCGTATTTGATGAGGGTAATAATGAGCAGCTAGTTCAAAAGTAAAATAAAATATCTAGTTTATACTATATATTTCTATTAATATTAACCGATATACTAAAAATTTGAAAATACTATTAAATATTAAATTTGAATTAGTCACATAGCAAATAGTACTATATACTGCAAGTTATTTCACATACTTATAACAAACTGCTAAGTAAAGCAAATTTCAAATATTAATTTTTATATATTATGTAAAGTATATAAGAAAAAGACAAGAATTGTTAAACTCTCGTTAATTCCATTCATTAGTAAAAATATACAACATCGCTGTTTGCCATTTTAATAAATGCCTTGAAAACTACGAAATATTATATGACGTTTTTTAGATTATTTTCGAAAATATTAGAGTTAATTCAGCCCCACTATATTATTCACTTTATTTGATAACTACTTTATTCTATTAATTTACTAAACTTTGTCAATATATACTTTCAATTACAGCATATTTTTGATTAATATGCTGGAATTTAGCTGTAACCCAAATTGCTATTAAATATTATAAAAATCTAATCCATGCATTAATATTAACTAAAATTAAATCAACAATTTTAATAACCAGTTTCACCCAGTTTATGACTTATCAAGTGACTATTCTAATTCTAAAGATTTTAGTAAAAATAAATTCAAAAAATAAATTGGCTTTAAGCTTTTTTCGATATTAAGGGAGGATTAGAGAAATATCCTAGTTTCAGAGTATGTTCTACACAAGTGTTATATAGTTGATTTTGACTTTAATTAGTAATGGTAGCTAATAAAGTTCCAAGTATAACTTATCTAAAATTGTTTAATATTAAAAAACTTGATTTTTACAGTGTTTTTAGAAACTTTAAAGATTTTTAGTATATAATTAATTCAATATATGAAACCTATATAAATTATACTCAAACTATAAAATATACAGCGTATAATCTATTTAAATATATTTTAGCTTGAACTTTAATTTATACTATATTTGCCTCTCAAAACAGATATGAAATTATCATTTCATATTATATATTAATTTTCCTATAGAAACCTCATCTATTATAGAATATATTTTAAATGATAAATTTATAATGAATATTAAAAATATATTACTACTTCATAAAACCTTTCTATTATTCATTATACTAAGTTTTTAGAGAATTAGATAAGCTATAAGATTTCGTTAACTAAATAACTTGAACTCCTCACAGCCCTATATTTATCGCTATTTGTTTACTGTTAAAATTAGATTTCCATAAAATACTATTATATCATGTTATAAAAAAACGTAAAATAATAATAATAATATTAATTTATGTAAATAAAGGTCGATAAATATTTGTAAGTATGGCATCTCAACACTATAAAAATAAATAGTAAATTATATTAAATTTGAGCAAATAATTAGACATATTTGAAACTTTATTGAATCTATTATTTATTTTAATCAATTAATATTTTATTTTATTTCAAAGATAGCAAAAATATATATTTTATTATTATATAGGAACAAGTTAGTTATTAATTGCTCCTTTATTGAGAGAATCAATTGAAAATCTCTTGTTCTATAACTATCAAGACTACTATTGAAAAATTATAGATGTAATGCTTTAAGCTCATTACATATATTTAATCTTGATCTTAATATGAGAGGTTCTGGTTAATTTGATTTAAATTTGTGTGAGCTCAGTTCAAAATTTTAACTTTAAAACAAGCCAGTTATTATGTTATAAATCCATTATTTAAAAAAGAAAACTTTATAATAATACACCAAAATACTATATTACCAACAATATCTAAAAAGCGAGATTCCTTAATACGCTATATATTATAATAATTGAAAAAAATTTAAACTTGCCCTATAAAAAATTTTGGACAAATTTTCCTCGCTTTAACCAGAATCACTCATATAATTATTGCATTAAATATCATATTAAGTATCATATTAATTATATATGAAAAATACATAGATCTGCTACTAACATAGTTACAAATTTTGGATTAGCGAGCTTAATAAATAGTATGACAAAGTAAAGTAGAGTGGTAAATGTACTATCAATAATCATTATTTTTGATATTAAAATCTTTCAGTTTCTTCACTTCTAATTTTTCTCGCTTTTAAAGTAAATAAATTTTTGAATCTCAATGTTCAGTTTCTTCGTTTTATCATTTTGAAACAAGCTAACCTCAAATCAATGCCTAGTTTTCTTCACTTATTTTTCACTATTAATTAAATAACCAAAGTTCTCAAAACTGTACGGGAAACGGATAATATAATATCTACTATTGATACGGTATAGTTTTATGAGGTGCATGATATTTTATTTCGTAATATTCTAACTTTAATACTAATAGCAATGCTATTGTAAAGATTCAATTCAGCTTGAGTTTTAGTCAAATAATATTAACTTGAAGTTGTGAAATGATCCATACGGGGTTAAAATGGCGACAAATTGTTGAAAGTACTAATTTTATGAGTTTAAGTAACTATAATATTAAATAATAATTTTTATGCTTGAAATGTTGTAATGAATATTGCAATGGTTTTACGTATATTTATTTTTATTAATTATTTAGTGCTATGAATATAGACAGAATAGAGATTTACTTGTGATGCTATTCAAGTTGGTTATATCAATTCAAACTTATATAGCAAGTTTGTATAATTATTATACTATTAAAGACAAACATTTGTAAATAAATTGGCATATATTAAATCCATAGTCGAAGCTTTATTCTTTATCAGATACCTCTTTTGAATGAAGATAAAATACAGTAATATATAACAATAATAACAATATATTTTTAATCAATTTCATGAAAGATTTAAAAATTAGCGAAAATATATTATCTACTATTGAACTATTTGTTATTGAGTTCTACTTCGATATCAGCCAACTGATAATCATCAATGCTCGATCCATCAGCTTCACTATTGTCATTTTTTATGAAAATAACCTCTTTAAACTCATTCCAAATATCGGTTCTTAATCTTAGCACTATTAAAGCATTGATTATCATATTAAGCATCGTAAATGTAGAACAGATAGCTTGGATTTGAGGTGTTAAAAATTTTGGATTAACGAGTGCAATAAATAGTAGCACATTGAAAGGTATATTAGTAAATGTGCTAGCAATGATAATTAACACTGATTTGATTATAGTGGAGTTTGCTTCTCTCTTAATCTTTTTAGATTTAAAAGGAAAGATTTTTTGATTTTGTAAAGTTAATTTTCTTCGCTTGATAATTATATTGATATAGCTAAAATAGGTAATGTTTATGGAAGTGCCAACCGATAATATTAAAATTATATCACCAGCTATTCCTGCCCAGCTATTCAAATTAAACATACAAAAGACTGAAGTAGCGCTAATACTAAAACCACCAAATACACCACCAATTATACAACTTATCAAGTTTACCAATTGTATGCTTAGTATAAGCATGTAATATACCTTTCTACATAGTACCTTTTCTTTAACAATAAGAAAGTATCTTTCTAATGAGACCACGCCTACTATGTTAATAGATGTTACACATGTGAAAATGGAAATAATGGAATTAATAGTACAGCTAAACTTGGAGTTTAAATAGTCTGCATAGCCTACAAGATTACATATTCCAGTTGTAAAGATGTAAAAACAGCTTAGCAAGTCAAATAGTAAAGTAAAGCATATTAACTTCAAATCTATACTTAACTTCTTCCACTTATTTTTCAGTATTATATGAAGCACTAAAGTGTTTAATGTTGTGCCAGAAATAGATAAAAATATAGCTGCTATCGATACAACATAATTGTAAGGGTACGCTAGCTCTCTTATTTTATAATAATCCATTTTCTTACTAATTTTTCATTAATAAGGTTATATATACTAATAATAGTCAATTAAATCCGATTTAATTAAATTAATGCATTCCTTATTAGTTAGTATTTAGTTAAATATTTTTGTAAATTTTAGACTAAATTAGAGACAATGGCTATGCATTAATTTCTAAAAATCTAAAAATATTATTATTAATAGTATTATTGCAGATAATATTCAATATTATCTAAGGTTTCAGCTTATTTGTATGTTAAACCTATATTATAGAAATTGAGTTATGCTCAATATAATACGAATTGCAAAAAGTAATTCTTAATTCTGAATTATTTTACATTCTAGCTCTGTATATAAATTTCAAAGCACAGTTGAATCTCCCTTATTCTATGATAGCTCTTTATTGGCTATAGAACAAGATATTATATTAATTTTACTAATATAAATATCGCGATTTCGGCTAAATTGTTATCTAATTAGATTAGTTTTGAACAATTGTAACATTAATAACTTTATGTTTGATGAATATAGTAATTATTTATACTTATATTCACATTTTGGCATATGAAAAAAAACTATTAATTAAAATCAATCAATTATAACATTATTTACATAATATTAAACCTCAAATTGAAATTACAGATGACCTTCGCTAATAGAATAATATATTTTATATGAATTATGTAAGTAAAATATTTAAATATTAACTAATATATTTAATCTATGACTAATTTTAAAAATCCATATATAGCTTAATTTTATTAAGCTAAAACAATAGTTAACTTACGTTAATAAAAAAATTTTAATTTTAATTCATTTAAAATAAGTTATTCTGTTAGCGAGAGACGTCTGTACTGTATTTAATCTGAGTTAAATTAATTACAGTCAACTCTGATTCCCATTACTAATAGAAATTGAAATACAGTCAAACCTTACGCATATTACTCAAAAAATTTTGGGCATTTACTTGATTAATGCAAAAATCTAAGTTAGACATATTATATCCTTAATAAACTATAGCTATGTAAAATATTTGATTTTATAATAATTGTATTTTTAAAACATGACAAGATATAAATATTTTAAAGAAAAAGATAATATAAACAGCATATCTTTTTAAAAACTTTAAATTATATATATACCATTCAATAAGCAATTTTACAACTTTCAATTGCTATTATAATTTAGATTTTAAACTTTTATCTTACGATTTATTAAACTAATACAAAAGTTAAATTGTCAATATACAAACTTTTTCTCCCAGCTAAATTTGAGTAATATGCGTAAGGTTTGACTGTACCTTCTTTATGTCAATTATTTTTAACAAATTTTGATGAATGCGTCAACTTTATCTCTACTAATAGGAATGTAGATAGAATGATTCAGAAATTGTTAGCTATTTATACTTATTGGTGAAATATGATAAATGAGGTATTATTATTAGATTAATTTCAATATGCACTTTTTAAACTTACCCTATTACTGTATTTTTGATGCTACTTCTATGATACTGTGATGAACAAATTTTCTGTCTACATACTAATTTAACACCCAAAATTGGAACATGTAGCGGATATAACGTCTGCTTACATCAACTATGTCTAAGGTAGTATTGTTGAATAGCTATGGAAGAATTATAATTCTACATTCTGTAATATTTATAAAAATGCCAGTTTTATAGATTTATTAATAATCATAAAGATTTTTATGAATACCATCACTAAAGTACAATTTAATCTATTACTGTAAATCTTCTTTTTGGCGATTAACAAGTATCTTTCTAATACAACTACATCTATTATATCGACAGATACTACAGTAGTGTAAATAAATAAATTGAGGTTAATATCGCATCTGAGTTTGGGACTTAAATAAGCAGAAAAGCTAAAAAAATAGCGTAGTGTGTCAAGCATCAAAGTGAAATAAGTTTACTTCAAATCAATATCCAGATTTCATCAGTTGTTTTTCAGCATTAATCAAATAACAAAAGTACACAAAGTCCTACCAGGGATAGATGATAAAATATCTGTTATTGATCCTATGTAGTTGTAAGGATCTGGAAGTTTTTTTTTATTTTTGAACAATTTATTAATTTTGATATAAATAGTTAGCATATATATGAAAATATTTCTATCTCAAATTTATATTAGTAATTTTAAATACTCTCTCTTTGCTAGCATTTAAAAAAATTATTAAAATTATTTTTATCATTCAATTGCCACAAATATTGGCGTTACTCTAATCTAAATAAAAATCTACTTTAAAGATTTATATAATTATTAAAATAAAAATTAATAAGCATACTTTAAATTTTATATATATATATATAATATAAATTAAGCTTTTACGACTATAATAACGCTAAATTATAAAATACATTATTACTATAGCTATGTGTATATTATTTATTATTTTTTCTTTTATATAAAATAAGAGTGAATTTGATATAAAAAATTAAAAACGTAAATAATTTGTATTTTCTGTGATTATGGAGACCACTAACCTTTTATACTAAAATTTCTCATTAAATCAATCTTATTTTGTAAAGCTATATAAAATAGATTTTACTGTTAATATATCATGGCAATATAATAACTATTAATGATTTTTATATCTACAGAATAGTGAAATTTCTAAACTTAATATGGATATATCTAATATAAAATAGTTTTAATATTATGTAATATAATGTATAACTAAATTACTCTATTTTTCAATATAAAAATGAAGATTTCATAGATATTTTATGGATTAGTATCATTAAAATCATTATCTATAGTTATGAACAAGTATAAAAATTTTCCTTTGCATGGCAAAGCGATGGCAGCATCTTTCTTATATCAAAAACTTAAAGTATCTCAAAAATTAATTTATATTTTTAAAATTAACACGTGATTGTATCAATATTCGATTCTTATTATTTTAAACATAAATTAAAGCAAATTTGTAGATTTAGCTTTTATTCAGTAATGTTTTGAATATAGTATATGGATGAACTTAAATTGTTATAATAATCAGTCATTATCAAACTTGAAATATCAAGAATTTTAAATTTTTTTAATTCTATTTACCATTTTATGACCAATTAAATTAAAATAATTGATTACAGATCCGGCTTCTAGTTAAACAAACTATTGAATTTAACTTATAATTCAAGTTTAATGAGTGATTCTGGTTAATTTGACCC
>KQ964457.1:68860-84228 GCA_001566745.1 Conidiobolus coronatus NRRL 28638
TAAAAAGTAAGTAGCAATAATATTAAGGACTAAAATAACCGTTAATTTTATTAGTTGTCGGTAATATAAAACACACAGCAGTTTAAAATAAAGTAATTCAATTTAAATAACAGAAAAAATAAAAAATACTAATATAGTCTATAACTAGTAGCTTTTACCGCTTACCTTGCTTATTAATTAATTATTTTAGCCTTAATAGGCTAATAAAATTATAGTTATCTTCTATATTTATTTTTTATTTTATTTTAAGCTAGGAATGATAAATTTTGATTTTAGTAAATTTACTTATTTAGAAAATAGGAGAGACGCCTGAAAGCATATGTAAAGATTATGAAAAATGCAGTTAGCATGCTTTTTTAACATGCTTTATTTTCTAATGCTTTTATTAAAACGTTTTTTATCAACCACATTCTAATCACATTCCAGAGCCTCGCCGTTATACTCTCTTAATAGCTAATTTGATCTTTTTTTGAAGCTCAGATAAATTTCATCAATTTAATTATATTTTAATTTTATATTACTAAAATTAGTAATCAACTATAAAATTAATAGGTTGAGCGTAAACAAAAAACCCCACACTCTAGTAAAAATGCGTGTTAGTACTTCAGTATATTGTTAATTTACCGAATTTGAATTAACAGAGAGTCCTAGAGTTAGTATATATATAAACCATGGCCCCAGACATGCAATTTATTAAAGTTATTTCTTAACTTGATTATTTAATACTTTTAATAATGATTAATTGGTCTACAACCTTTATCCTATTGAATTTAATTCAATTTATTCACTGTGGCAAGAGGCATGAGTCCGCCTCATACACAGAGACTTATCACGAATCTGGTCATTTTTGGAGGTCTAGAGGCAAACAACCCTCGAAGAACTATCATCAGGGTGGCCTACACGCATCAGGAAATAATAACCAGTATGGAGATGGCGCAGAAATAGGGACTGCTGAAGAGAACTATTATTATGACCATAATTTTTGCTTGAGATTCAAAGACGAATTTAACGAATTAAACACTGATATATGGCAGAGAGATGTAACTCTTTGGGGCGGTGGTAATAATGAATTTCAGTGGTACACTGACAGCCCTAAGAATTCATATGTTAAAGATGGCCTATTACATATAACACCAACTTTTACAGTTGACGAATTAGAAGGATATAATAGGCATGAGTATTTCATGAATGGATACTCTGTGGATCTATCTAATCAGGGATGTACTACAAAAGCCATCAGCAACGATACTTGCTACAGAAAATCTGACCCTACTGCAGGAACTATAGTAAACCCAATTCGCAGCAGTGCTTTAAGGTCGATAAATAAGATAAAGCTAAAGTATGGAAAGATAGATATCAGATTAAAATTACCTAAAGGAGACTGGTTATGGCCTGCTATTTGGCTACTACCAAACGATAACGTCTACGGAGGCTGGCCTCAAAGTGGGGAAATCGATATACTGGAAAGTAGAGGTAATCAGAATGCAAACGGGTTTAATGGAGAGGGTAGAGAAACAGCCAGAAGCACGCTACACTGGGGACCTAGATGGGATGCAAATGGATTCCCTTTAACATCAGGGTCCATTTATATTCCACCAACATATGACGATTTCCATACATACAGTTTGACATGGACTCCGGATGGTATATTCACTTCTGTTGACGGTGTTTCAATCTTTGAAATGCCATTTAAAGGACCTTACCAATTTAGCGGCGAGCATGAGCAAATTCAGCCTATTCCAGATCCTACACCTGGACGCAAGTACAGATCAAGTCAAGCCCAGTCACTCTGGGAACTAGGGCAATTTAATAAGACAAACCCTGAATTTACAAATAATATCTGGAACCAACAAGTACCCCACTCGCCATTCGATCAAGAATTCTATATAATAATGAACTTAGCTGTTGGAGGTACAACTGGATTCTTTGGTGATGATTTAAATGGAAAACCTTGGAAGAATTCAATGGCTCAAGGTGTAGCAGCTAAACATTTTTGGAAAGATCGTAATAGATGGGAACCAACTTGGGGAAGCGCATATGACCGTAGTTTAGTTATCGATGAGATCAAAGTATTTGATATGTGCTAATTTTTTATTTCAACTTATTAATCTAGTTTTGTATAATATAATAATTTTTCTTTAATAAAAATAATTAATTTTTAACATTTAAATAATTTTATAATATACTTTTAAGCTTTGAAAAATAGTAGAGTTTATTGATTGGATAAATTTGTTATATATAATGAAACTGTAGTAAGGTAAACATGCTTTTTTGTTTTAATATAAAAAGATAAGTGAAATGACATATTATGTACAACTGAAAATGGCTTTGGCGTTGGCTATTTTAGTATAGAGAGCATTTTGTTTAACTTCTAGATTCTGATGACAAACATTCTTCTGTTACCTAAATCGCTGACAATAACATTTCCATTTTCACTTTCATCAGATTTTCAACTATACTAGGCTTATTCTCTGACTTCTCAACTTCTATAGATATTTTACTGTGATCTTTAGCATCTAGGAATTCTTAATTTTCACTTTCGAAAAATTCTATATGTATCCTAGTAAAACTGTTAGAAACTTAAAGTTAAATAAGTATGTGTTTGCTTGATTAGAATTTTAAAATAATATCTACTATAACTGGAATAAGATTAAATTTAAGCAATTTGCCTAAGATTTCGCTATAAAAGTACTATATCTTGTTCAAATACAGCTCTATCTCATTTCTATTACTACCACTGCTTTAATACTTCTAAATTGGCATTTTTTAGATCAACAGTTAACTGATTTTTCTTGAATAAAGCTACCTATAATATCACAACATGTTAAACATAAAAATATGCTTGAGTTCAGAAATGTAGCTATAAAAATTTATATTCTGACGTCTGTCAATTAAAAAATTAGACAATTTTAGTAAAAATTATTTAAATATTACTTGTTGGATTAAAAGTAAACTTAGTACATGATAGGACATTTTATCTGGTCAGGTTCAATTTTTTAATATTTAGAAAAATAATTCTTATTTTAGTTAAGAATTTTTATCATTTAATATATTCTTATTAGCTATACCACTTCGCTCAACAAGACTTCACTATACAATATCAACATAAAATTATTTCATTGGGTTGTTTGCAAATACAGTATAGTTGAAGTTATAACTTATTAAGAACCCGATGACCCTCTCTCTAAGAGAAGGGTAAATATTTACAATAGTAACGATTCAATAGGGATATTGGGAATCAATAACAGCACCTTGATTCAGTTTAGTATACCAAACTGAGTTCTACCATTACAAGATAACTAATGTTGTGCAAACTGAGCAATTGAAACTTTAATTTATTATCTAAGAGAGCTGATATGATAGCTCAGCAGGGTTAATTTCGTAAAAAATTAAAAACTCAATATGATTAATTATGTATATATAATTCTGAAAATTGAATATATTAAACTATTATTATCATGAGCATATTAGTTTAGCTATTATGTGAAGGTATAGATCTATCTCCGTTTTCAAACTAACCTGAATAACTATAACCAGTTAATGGTATATTGAATTTAAAACTCCAAAAATCTACAAATTAAAATAATAATAATATAGAACTATAAACTATAAGCGCTGGCTACTAGATGTAAATTAAAGATATATTAAAGGACTTTAATTGCTTGATAAAGGCAACATTCTTATATATTTTATAGAATAATTATATCACTATATTAAAAAGAGTAGTGTTAGTTAATAACAACATATTAAATAATAGAAGTTATTAAGATACTAAAGTCTTTTTGATATTATTTAACAAGTTTATAATATCTAAACCTTCTAATGTATGTATAATATTTTATTCAAGACGAGATATATCAATTATCATTTTATTTTCTGTCACGCAAGTAAACTAAATCTTACCTTGCACTCTACTCTGTAACTTGACACAATAACAACAAAAATAAATTGAGTGTAATATAGTTAATTAAAATTATGATTTGCAAACAAATAAGTTAAAAACCGCCTAATACTGGCAATATCTCCATACAACTCTCAGTAAACTCGGATCCAAAGCGTTCGGAAAAGATGCCTAAATTAGCTAGAATAGTTAATATAGAATTGAAATTAGACAGCAAGTTTCATTAATAATACTACATCTCTGAATATGGTTAAGTGTATCCTAGTGATATATGTATCAAACTATAATCACTTGCTATACTTTTAATATGTATTACTTTAAACATTTATTCTATAATAAATTATTGAATAATTTTATATAAAAATTTAATATAAAAAATTTAATACTCTTTCACTTTAGCTAATTCTGTCAACATAAATTTGAAACAGTTTTCAATATTAGACAAATTGTACCTCCCAATCATCACTTCCTTGAGCTACAGTCATAACCAAATAACACAATTTATAACTCTTCAGCTTCTACAATTATTCCTATTATATAAGAAATAGATATAACATAAAAAATTAAATCATTTTAAAAAAATTAACAGTATTGAAGTTTTTCCTAACACTAGTTTTAGTTGGTTTATAGTGTGTTAAATTGTCAAATAGTTTTTTGTTTTGAGTTAACGAATCAAATAGCAGTATTGTATTTGACTGTATGTGATAAGAGTTTGTAATTTGATTATATATTATATATTCATGTAAAATATTAATTTGGTAAATTTATTGGTTATTTATAATAAATTAATTTTCAATAGTAAAATATTAACAACACGCTAACTAATAACTCAAGCTAAAAAAATAAACAAATAATTAAACGTATATTTTCACCAATAGAAATCTAGCAAAATATCATCAAAGTTTATAACACTTATAAACTCTTTAAAAATCTAGTTTAAGAAAGTATATACAATATATTAAAATTATATGAATATAGGATTTTAGTCCTTATAGGTGATATTTTAAAACCTTTCTTATTAGTGTATGGATTAGGGTTTAGCGCTAAAGTCAACTTTTTGCGATTATGTAATTGAGAGAGAGAAGAAAGTTGAATGAAGAAGTGGAGATGGAGAAGTTTTGTAATATATATAAGAAATCGATAATACCCAATATCAACGAGACTGCTTTTATATGTTACATAACATATTTAGCAATATTGCTTGCTCAGCTATTTAAATTGAACTTTTATTGGCTTTAATCTGCTCGTTTTGGTAGAATTTGATAACAAAAATATAATTATTATCAAATATCAGTAAACAAACTTATTACAATTTCTTCTGTAAATAAAATGACAAAATTTTAAATTATCTCAAACAACATAAAATTTTAAATTCCAAAAAAAAAGCTCTGATTAAATTAGTACGTTAAAAGCTATAGTAATTCCGTAGTTATTAATAAGTTTTTATATAATGATTAACATCATATTTCAATCAATCAATTAATATAAATAATATATAAGGTGGAATTTATGATTAATATTATGATAATGTTATATATTTAGATCTAGATTTAACAAATTTTAGAATATTATAAAAATTAGTTAAATTCTATTAGTCAAGTTTTCGGAATAATTATAGAAATTGCTATTACTAAAAGTATTTAGTAGATATTAAGATTCTATTGAAAGAGATTAATCGTTTTGTTGTTACAAATTATTTATAGATATAGCTTTTTGTATATCTATTAGTAATATATATGATGTCAATAATAGCATGATTTTTTAAATTTTAACTAAATGCGTTGAAATGAATACTACATGCTAAACTTTTGAATGATATATTACCCGTAATAACACCTCAAACTAACAAATAAATTTATATATGGCAATTCAAAAATAACTCCCTTATTAATCAACTTTCTTCTTAGAATAGTAATTATGCAGGCATATCACTATCTAAAGCCTAAAGCCTCCTATTTATCTCATTTTAAAAAACCTACACAGCTAATTAAATACCTATCTTTACCCCTGAAACCAATTTAAGATCTCTATTTTCTAAGGAATTTTCCATCAATGTGCAATTAATTTCCAAATTTAAGGCAAGAAGGAGTAGACAAAAGTTATTAGTTAGCAGTTTAACGCTGATCTATCTAAAGGAGTAGCTAAAGTTTACAAATAGTTTTGAATTTTAATAACAAAGAGAATTCCTTACTTGAGTATTATTGAATTTGACTATTTTGATTGATTACCAATTAGAGGCAAAAGCTCTAGGTTTTCAGTTGAAATTCTCTTGCAAATGAGAATATTGATAATTTGGGCAATTTGAATGCTGTTGGTTGGTTGAATAGGTTGATAAACTAGTCATACGTGGTGTTCTATCAAACTAACTAAAACCATAGTTTAATTAATTACCATTGGTTAGGCAGTAACGAGGGAGGGAAAGGTTAGCTTACCGAGCTTCTTATGTGGTTGATGAAATTATAAGTTTTAGTTTATTACTAATTCAAACTTTTTCAATCACACTAATTGGTGTGATTGGCTAGAGGCGGAGGGGGGGATTAGCATTTTAATGGAGAATGCAATTATTTAGACCTGAAGTAATGAACTACATCATCCAAATCAAATTCTTTCAGAACTATAAATATGCCCTAGTGCTCAGGGTTCTCTTAACTGATTATTTTTTATTAGCTATTGTGGACAAAAATGAATATCTTATCCACTACAAATTTACATTGGCCATCAGAAAGGTCTTCTTTTGAGAAAGACTACCCTCTAGAGGAATTTACTAATCCTCAGCAAACTTCGCACAAGTTCTTAACTAATTTCAACGGAGCTAAAGTTATTACCACTTGTTTACAGAATAGTGCCACTGTAAGGTGTGTTAAGGAGGGCTCTTTTCATTTAATATCGGAGAAAGATATTGATAAACTTCATAAAACTTATAGCTCTAGTCTTTACCATAGATCCGATATTTTTAAGAATCTCAATTATACAAATATATGGATAAGTACCCATATGGCAAAAGTGCTAAGCAAATTGCTTACTATGTCATCTTTTACAGTTGAAATATTAACCATTAAACACTGCTTCTTTGAAAAGGGGTCGATTAGATATATTGCACAAGGATTGACAAAGAGCTTTAGGCTTAGAGAATTAGCTATTTCGGAGTGTCATCTCACTCTCAAGGATATTAACCATATTTCAAAATCTGTAGGCTATTTAAAATACCTTGAAAAGCTCAACTTAAGTTCAAACTCCATATCGCCAGACCTTATAGAAAATCTCCTCAAGGAGCTGAGACACTCTAAAGTAAACGAAATCAATCTATCAGGGAACTTCTCAAAAAGTAATCTTGCAAGACATCTGAGTGAAATACTAAAATCTAACCGCGATATAACAAAACTCAATCTAAGTAGAAATTCTTTAAAAGGAACAGGGGCTGATTTCCTAGCAACATCGCTTATCTTTAACCATACACTCACTCAGGTAAATTTGGAGTCTAATGAAATAGGACCACAAGGCTGTCAAAGACTCTGCCTTTGCCTCGAAAGGAACTATGGAGTAACTCATTTGAATTTGAATCAAAATAGAATCGGTGACCAAGGAATGACCTCAGTCTGTGCATTACTCAAAGCTAACAAAATTCTAAAACATATTTCACTCGAAATAAACAATATAACGAGTGAATCTGGGCGGGCTATTGAATCAATGCTTAGGATTAACAAGACCCTTACCAATTTAAACCTAAACAATAACAGATTAGCAAATAACGGTGCTCGATTTATTGCTTCAGGGCTTGAGGCTAATGAAACTTTACGCAATCTATATATTAACGATAATGAGATAGGAATTCGAGGAATTCAAGAAATTTTAAATTCTATCATTAATCACCCTATTCTAGAATTATTAAGCTTAAACCAGCACAATTCTGCATTTGAACCGCCAGAAGCCAATCGCAACTTATTAGTTAATGATCTTGTAAGAAATGAAAATTTAAAGGTTTTGAATATTGATTATAACTACGAGGGCTGGGAATCCAAATATTCGCTGGTTCAATCCATTTTAACAAGAAACTTTATCACTCAACAAAATCAAATACGTTCTAGTCTCCTAATACTAAAGATTAGCAGAATCCTGTTCTTTAAACGCAAGCCAATAACACCTGCAAATGAACCCTTACTCCCTAGAGATATCTTCTACCAAATTTTGCTATCATACGACCCTCAAAGAAATTTGAGTATTGAACAATTTCAAAAAATCCTAAAATTTGCTCTAAACCCCCAGACGTTAAGTTGTGAACAAACTAAAGTAGAATTTTTAAAATTTGTATTTGGTAACAAGTTTATAGATTAAAAGAATCCATAAATGGTACTGTATTAATAATAAAAAATAAATAATTGGCTCAGAATAAAAGAACCAATATAGACATTTACTTTATTGACGTAACTAGAAATATAAATAAGGAATAAATTATTATAGTGCTATTTTGTTTTAATGAAATAATGATCAAATTGGTTAGCTGTGTTACTCTGAAATTAAAAATTTTAAATTAATTTTTTAATCTAATCTAGGTAATAAGTTTATAAGCAGCGTAGCGCAGAGGAAGCGCGCGGGGCTCATAACCCCGAGGTCGGAGGATCGAAACCTCTCGCTGCTAGTTTTTTAGCAATTATCGTACTTGAAGTTGATTTTTATTGAGTAGTGAGTTAATATCTATGAAATATATTTTCATTTTTAAGTACCAAAAACTTGCTTTTGTTAATTAAATATAATATACATTAGAATTTTCATCTTTACACAGTTCTTCATAAAGTTTAGTTTTTGTATTTTCGCAGTAAAATTCTTTGTAAAATTTAGTAATAAAACTACAATAAATCCTACGCTTACATCACCTCACTTTACTTAATACATAGCCACAATTATTATCTTATCATATATGCGCCAATCTACGCAATAAATCTAGTTTATTTGTAGCACATAATTAAGGATAGCAGTAAACACTAAAACACGCTGACTTTATATGTGAAGTATAATTTGTCAAGAATCTTGCGGAGCTTATTAACCAGTAAACTCCAGACAATTCAACTACTAATAGTTTATCTTTATTAAAAATTTTTAAGATATGAAAACCACTTTTGTAATAATATTTAAGTGAAATAAAAATTATCAGGTTTATTTATTTATTGACTAAAATAGATATATACTGTAGTTTATAACTTTATATGATGGTATAGAGCTACTATTACTTAATTTGTCACTATTTTTACATATAAATATAAAATGTAGTTTTTAAACTTGTGTAAAAATCAGCGAGATCCTCAAAACTGCGTTTTTGACTAAAATTATATTTGACCCAATAAATTGACAAAAACCCTCAATAAACCCAATCTACTCAAAATTACATCATTATTACATAATTATATAAAAAATAAATTATTTGATATATCATAAAAGGAAAAATGTCTCTTTCCTAATTAATTCATTATCAAATATGTTCTAAATTTTGCATAGAAAATTTTTTAGTTTAATTAAGCTCAATAAACTTCCAATAATAACAAAAGATATTTTGAGCATTGGCTATTAGCTTATCTCAGCAAGCATAACTATTCTAGGCATGCATAAAAAATCCCTAGTATTTACGAATCAAAAAGGTGTTTCGATTATAGCGAATAGATGTGTTAAATTATGGTTTGTTTACCCTTTAATTGATTAAATGTTTTGAATAACTCAAAATATACCCGATAAATTCCATTGCAACACGGGATATGTTATAATGCTAAAATGTGTTATTATAGTACATATTAAAGATATCGCATACTTCCGCTTTTTAATAATTGCTATTATTATAGGGTCAAGAATAGCTCCGATAACATAAAACCCAATACTTATTACTAATGCTGTGCTTTAAAATGGAATAATTAATTCTCAAATGTGTATTAATAATGCTAGCCGATAATTTCAAATCATTATGTTATTATTAGCAAATTTTTAGAAACAATTGGTAATAGAAGAAGCGGTTTTATCTATATATGTCAATCATGGATACGGTATATACTATTAAGGTATATAGTTATTATTCGTCAATTCTTTTAAAAAATCAATCAATTGATTAGATATTTGAGTTTGAATATTACCATATATGGCAACTGTAAAAACCGGATATTTGATAGCAGTGAAACTATATTTTATATTTTAGTTACAATAATAAAGCTTTATAATTAGTTAGTATAATTTAAAAGTTATTTACTTGCTATTATTTAGCTTGTGTAATTAGATTATTAATACTATAACCGTTTTGACAATGTAATCATGAGAATAAAAAGATATGAGAACATTCTAATAATAACGAGGATACCAAATTTGACAAGCAACTTGGCAAATTTATCTAATTAATCACTGGATAAAATTGCTATATTAACGCTTATTTATATACAAATATATCTCAAAACAGCAAGCTTAATTAAGCTTTTTGTTTGAATGGTTTAAGCTTATTTAACTTGAATTTTTGAGTCAAATTGGTGAAAATTAAAGTAATTTAAATAGCAAATTAATTCAAGCTGATAGGGGGAGAAGTGCAAAGTTTAGCAAAATAACAATAAAAAAATCATTCGATATGATTTAGAATATAGATGAAATTAATAAATAAAAGTTGCTATATCATACTTAGCTCTATTGTTTTGCAATTTTAATAGCTGTTTGAAGTTGCCAAATTTCTTAAAATTTATCTTGGTAATCTTATGTGAAGTTAATTAAAATAGTTTAGGAAGATTCTGGAAGTTAAAAATTCAATGAGTACCAAATTACTTAATTTAGATAATAAGGGAAATCGAATGAAAACTTACTCGATGGACTTTATCTATTGGCCATTTTTGAGTAATTTGTCGAATTAAAATAGGATGATCTAGAGACTGGGGGAGGAGTTTTGAATTTGTTTGATATTACCCTTTAGTCAAGCGAAAGCATACAATTTCCCAATTCATACAACTCTAAATTTAATTAAGAGTTTAATCAATGATTTGTAATCAGTTTAACTCAATGAATGCGTAAATTACAAATCCCATAATTATTTAATTACCCCAAATTAACCAAATTTCATGGATAAAAGGGCTTTGTCCTCTATTAAAAGTTAAATTTTGATTTTTCTCTACAAGGTTTAATTATTTAATCTACACCCAGCTCTCCAGCTCTATTTATTACAAACTTTTCCTTGAAAACTTCAAAAAATCTCCTTTATCATCTCGAAATATTAAAGTGTAATGACAATGCACTCTTCCATTACCGGAACCAATAACATTCCTCTTGGTAAAAGAAAGTTTAAATCTAAAGTTGAAGGTGAAGACTCCAGTCCTCCTTCACAAACTGGATCCGACTCCCATTCAACAGGTAGACAACCAACTTCTCCTACATATTCAAACTCCGGAGCTCCATCTGCATCTAATGTACACAATGGCGAAAAAGGCAAAAAGAGAAGAAGTCGCTGGGGTGAAAGCACTTCAAAAGTAAGCTTACCAGGCTTACCCACTACATTACCCGCTAACATCACAAAAGACCAAATGAACTCTTATTTAAGTAAGTTATTTTATAAATTTTATTTTTCCGATTCTAATTGGCTACTTTTAGTGTATCTTCGATTAGAAGAAATTAATTTAAAGCTCAGAACGGGTGACTATATGCCTCCTAATGACAGACGCTCTCCTTCCCCTGAGCCTGTTTATGGTGCTGATGGTAAGCGTGTTAACACTAGAGAATACCGCTATAGAAAAAAGCTTGAAGATGAGCGCAATAAGATTATTGAATCCGCTATTGCTGCTAACCCCGATTTTAAACCTCCTCCAGATTATCGCAGACCTTCTAAATTACAAGAAAAGGTTAGCATTCCAGTAGATGATTTTCCTGATATTAATTTTATCGGTTTACTTATTGGCCCCCGTGGTAATACATTAAAAAATATGGAATCAGAGTCAGGAGCAAAAATTAGTATAAGAGGAAAGGGTAGTGTCAAAGAAGGTAAAAGATCGGATAATCCTACTCCCGATCAAGATGAACCTCTCCACTGTCTAGTTACAGCTGATACTGAAGATAAGGTTAAAAAGGCAGTTCAATTAATTAGAAAAATTATTGCTACATCTTCTAATGTACCTGAAGGTATGAACGAACTTAAGCGCAGCCAACTCAGAGAATTAGCCGCATTAAATGGTACCTTAAGAGATGATGAAAGCCAAATCTGCTCCAACTGTGGTGCTGTTGGCCATCGTAGATTCGAGTGCCCTGAGACTCAAAATGTTACTACAAATTTAATTTGTAGAATTTGTAATGGTGTTGGCCATACTGCTCGTGATTGTATGCAAAGGAATAATCCTGAAGCATTGGAACAAGCCAAGCAGCGTGACATCCAATTAAATTCCGAATACATGAATCTTATGGCTGCTCTTGGAGAAAAAGTATCTACTACAACTCCAACTCAGCCCGATTTAGTTGCTGAACAGCCACCTCCACCTCCACCAGCTACTTCTGCTCCTTTTAATCCTCAGCCTACTCCTGGCTCCTATGGCTCGGCTAAAAAGCCATCTACTTGGGGCACTAGCGAGGACGGTACCACGGTTTGGAGCAGAGCTCCTGGAGGTCCAATCAATCAAGTTGCACCCCCACCACCTCCTCCTTCAGGTCCTTCATCCAACAACAATTGGAACTCATACCCTCCTCCCCCTCCTCCTGGATATGCGGATGCTCCACCACCACCACCTTCATCTTCTCAGCCTAACATGGGATATTATTATCCATCTGAATCATTACCTTACGGTACTGCTCCTCCCCCTCCTCCTCCATCAGGTGGTAGCTATGGCCATTACCAACCACCTCCACCACCTCCAGGTGGCAACTACTGGGAATCTCAACCATCTTACCCTCCCCCACCTCCTCCACCAACTAACTAACTAACGATATTTACTTTCATTACTAACCAACAAAACAACTTTGAAATTTACTAGACTCACTAGAGTCTTTATGTTCATATAGATCAAACTATTTTATTGACAACTAACATTTATTTTATATACATCTTTGACCATTAGCCTTCCTAAACCAGTTTATTAATAATTATTTTTATCATAAAATCATTAAATATATTATAATAAAAAATCTTTTTGGCTACTTTAAATATAACTATTATGTACTTGTTTCTAAATATCTTTAAGTAATGAGTTCTGCATATTAATGTTTGTTAATTAAATGGCATTTACTTAGATATAAATATTTAAGGAAAATAAATAAATGTGGAAAAGTAGTCGATCATTTATTGGAAATTCTGGAACGATCTTTAGTTGATTATAAGACTTTGTTGCGTTTATTAAATGTAGCTATATAATTGTAATTATTAGAATCTTAATAAGCTGAAGATAGCGTAGTATTACTTGAAGTTTAGTATTTATCAGTATATATAATAATGTAAAAAAAGTTACAAATATAACTAAAATAATAATTATATGAAAAATTTTAAATAGATAATAGATAGTAATTATATTATTATAAACGTTTATATAAAGAATGCATATAAATGTAAAGTAACATATGCTCTGATTTGAGTAATTAAAAAGAGATTAATTTAGAATGATTATATATTATTTTTGCTTAATTACCTAATAGTAAAGAGAAGAGAAAAATTTATATATATAACTTTTAAACTAGGTATAACTAGGTAATAGTAAATTATTAACATTAACAAGCACACTTGTTTTCTTCATCGGTATTGGGTTGGAGTGTGACGCTAGTGACTAAATTGATTATGTTAGTAAATTTAACTATGTAGCATTAAAATAAGAACATACCATTAGCTTGTTGAGCTTCTTGGTTGGCATCCATACCGGGTAAAGCTTGAGCAATTTTACGAAATAGAGCTTTAACATTATGACCTACTTTAGCACTAGTTTCCATGAACATTACATTATACTCTTTAGCCTTCTTTTCACCTTCTTCTGTAGTTACTTGGCTTAAAAAATTGTTAATTTTATGGCAATTTACTTTTTTAAAGTTAATTACCTTTTATCTCTTAAATCAGTCTTATTACCAACTAAAACGATAATAACATCGTTACCCCTTTCGGAACGTACGTCATCAATCCATTTGGCAGTATTTTCAAAAGATACTCTATCTATAAATACAATAAGATTTAGGTTAAGAATAGAAATATAAAAGTAACTTACTTGTAATATCGTAAACAACAACGGCAACGGAGGAATCTCTAATATAACTAGGGATTAAACTACGGAAACGTTCCTATAAAAATAAAAAGCAAGTTAATATCTTGAATAGTAGCTAGATGAAAAGAATTACTTGACCAGCAGTATCCCAAAGTTGTAATCTAACAGTTCTATCTTCCAAGTACATAGTTTTAGATAAAAAATCAATACCAATAGTAGCCTACGCAAAGTGGGGTTAGAGTATGAATAAGATGAATATTTTTGTATTACAGAGTAAGTACTATCGAAGGTATCATACATAAACCTTGTTATTAAAGAAGTTTTACCAACTATAAAAGCATATTAATTTAATGTTAAAGAAAGATTTGTTAAATTTTATATTACCACTTTGTTCTCCCAACAATACCAATTTAAATTTTCTAAGAGGATTTGTACCTTCTCCAGCTCCAGCGTTTCCTGACATTTTCGATTTTTATAATAAAGTCTTATTTACTTGTGTATTTATATATTATTTATTATTATATTTAAACTTTTTTATTCTTTAAATATTATTCGAATAATAACAATAAAGAGAGAAAGAAATAAGTTTATAAAATTGGGGGATTTTGGGTATTAATAGATTATTCAGAGATTGAAGATATAAGAGCTTTTTATATTAATTGGTAAATTTTATCAACTAGATTTATTTAACATCAGTTATTTTTAATTTAATTTTATTATGCAAAATTATTACGCTTTTTGACATATATTTAATAGCTTTGAGAGCATGATTTTTTATGATTATGGATTTTTCTTATATTAAATTTTCAAAGCTTCTTTTCCTGAAATTTTTATTAATTGTGAAGAATATTCAAGCATATATTTTTATATATAGATTTCTATACTATCTCGACAAAAAAAATAGTTCAAAGATCATTAAACTTTATATAATATATATGAAATAAATAGTAAATTGCAATCAATAACACTAATTTACTCTCCAATGTTTATTCTTTGGCGTTTAGTACCACCTTAAAGTGTTCAATTTAAACTTTTAGTCATTAAAACAGCTCCTTCATTATGGTTAAAATTTATATGCAAGTTATCAAGCAACTCTTAGATTATCTGGAGTTTCATTATTTACTACTTATTACTTATTTTAAAATTCTCCAGATTTTAGCTAAAAATTTCAAATTAACTGTTGAATAAAAAGTGCAGACTAAAAATTAGCTTTGGGTATAGAACGTGTTTTAAATAAATCAGCTAAATAATAATAACGAGGTATTGTTAGATATTTGTTAATATTTCATTGG